>OMNN01082198.1:11085-22798 GCA_900302755.1 Chromis chromis | reverse complement strand
TATTGTTATCAGTACTGGCGACCTGATATCCAACTTATTTATTTACTTTTTAAGGTCAACACTGTTGTATTAGTGCACGTTTGTGTACGTGTACCTGTGTGTGTGTGTGTGTGTGTGTGTGTGTGTGTGTGTGTGTGTGTGTGTGTGTGCGTGCGTGTGCGTGCATGTATTTATACTGTATGCGTGTGTCTGCATACAAAGATAAAGTAAGAGAAGCATCGTCAAAGTGGTATCTACTGCAGATTCTACAGACATTTTGGTTCTTTTAAGATAGGAAATAAAGCAGGCTTTGAGCCTCAGACTCCACAGTGTGCAGAGGCGTGTTGGCCTAAGTAGTCAAATTGTTTGCATGCCATCACAGACTATCAGATAGTCTGTGTTTGTCCTAAAATATCAGCCGATGTTTGTGCTGCTCTTCTTTGCTCTCAATTTTATTGCATTTCTTTGCATCTTATTCTTTATTCATAGCCAAACAAAGTAAAACAGCTTGTAAATCCTCACCTGCGTATCGTATTCTGTGGCTGCAGCTATTATTGTTGTGGCCCAAGATTTGGTTACTGCTATTTTTAGTTTCCCTGGTCATGATTGCCCCCTAATCTTCATGTGTCCCCTGCGGGTGTGGGGACTAAATAGATGAACAAAACACGACTGCGGTGATTATATTAGAAGACTGCAAGTCAGCCAGAGCCCAGCTAGACCTGAGGCTGTTGACATAAGCAATAGAGACTGAGGCCAATATTCTTATGCATACTGAGGATTCATACTTAAAATATAAATATTGCATTTTTTAATCACACCAGCAGCCTGGAATGGCATTCATGGTCTAGCAAGCAGTTTTTGCACCACTTTGACTGAGAATAAATTATCTTCACCGCTGTTGAATCCTCTGAACCCCAAAACCTGCTGGTAGGTTTGAAAGGCATGTTATCTTTAGAAAATCGACAAAATCACACAATGAATCGTAACTGCGAACTGTAAAAACTGAAACTATCGTTGGATTTTCAACTCTACAACAGTTCTTGGACTACTTATCTACTAATCGTCTGTGATGTGATTCAGTCAGAAAATTTATGCAAATCTAAGCTTAGAATTGTGATATTTCATCAAAATCACTTATTCCACATGTCTCATTTAAAAATTCTCCAAAAATAAATTATTTGCACCAATCAGATTCTGGAAAAAGGGAAAAAAAACTGTTGTCTTTGTTGCAACCATAAAGCCATTAGTGACTTAGCTGTGACCAACAGTCATGTAAGAAAAATTCAAGGACATTTCAGTTGAACTGGGCTAAACTGCAGGCTGTTATTGATAACATATGTGGGCACTTGAAAGAATGTTGCACATGTTGACTGAAGATTTTTTTTAAATTGTGTAAAATAAATAAGTAAAGGAATTCATGTATCCATCCATCCATTATCTATACACCGCTTAGTCCTCTGTAGGGTCGTGGGGGGGCTGGAGCCTATCCCAGCCGACTCGGACGAAGGCAGGGGACACCCTGGACATGTCTAAAGGAATTCAAGTGTTCTGTTGTTTATTTTTTTCTTATAATTAATTACATTCTAACTTTCTTATGTTGCACAAAAGACATTTTTGAAATCTTTCTTCTTGTAGCCGTGTGCCTTTTCCATAGAGACTGCAGTGAAAAATGAGTCCACAGTGAGTAAAAATGTGACGGGAACAAAAAATGTAGCCATCATAAGGTCAAATTTTCATTATGTCCAACTGTGGTTACTGAATAAATACATGCAAAACTGCACCCAGCTGTACTTTATGTTCACACTGTTTACATCCTGATGTACATCCAACATGTAAGCATTGTCAGTGTGAGCTTGCTAGCATTCAGCTCAAAGTGCCGCTGTCTTTTTATTCTATTCTTTTTATTATTGTTACTGTTTGAATATAAAAATTTCAAAGAGACATTAGTGACAATGCAGACTTCTACAGTACTCCTGTCTGAATAATTCTGTCACTGCCAGTCACACTCAGTTTAGTTGTTTGTGCATGACCCCCTCCAGAGAATGATTCAAAAAGACAGAGACAGAAAGGGACAAGAAACGGTTTCCATTGGAGACAGATGCAATTATGATTAGAGCAAAGTCAGAGGACGGCGCAATTCATCAGGCCATTTATGAGAGGATCATCAGATAAATGCTTTAGTAAGTGGGGACCAGTCACAGCACGGGGTGATTGATGTGATAGCCATATAATCCAATAAGTGGTTGTGGCCCCTGCACTGCAGCATTACAAACAAAGATGTATCGTACACCAGGAAGTCACATTTAAAATTGTTTGGTAATTTGGCCACAGTAGATCTGACTTTCTCTGCGCCATCGCTCATATTAGAGTCGTACCTCTGAGCCTATTTATTGTGTTTAGCGCGGTGTTTGGGAAATTGTCTGGATGTGTTACTGTTGGACTGTTTTGATATTTCTGCACAATTGGGATTTATTGATTGATGTCACTTAATCCGTGTCTGATGTGTGTGTGAATGTGTAGCTCTGCGTCTTTTCTTCCAAAGCCCAATCATTTTGGGATTAACAAGTGATTGAATGGCTTTATGAATATAATCCTGATTTGATTTCATCATGATAGGATTTTTTTTTTCTTTCTGCTGTTTCCACTGCGCACTCAATTTAATTTCGGCGCATTCAATTTACTTGGTTTTACGGAGGCTTTCTGCACCTTTGCCTCCTGGCAGGGGAGAAAAATATTGGGGGCAATGGTTATCCTCAGTCACTCATCTGAAAAATGGACTGTTATGTGATTATAATTAATTATATTAGTTGCAGTGGTTTTATCTGTATAGTGATTCAATTTAATGATACCACACAAAGTTAAGATGTCAGTGCTGGCATTGAAATGTGAAAATACAGCGAATCTGGGTATCATAGTCTGCCAAAGTCTCTCTTACTCTGTGGTTTGAACACCTATTGGCATATATCACACATGCAGGCTAAAAATAGAAACCATCCACACTCTCATCATCAGCCCCTCCCTCTCCGCCACCTTCCCTGCCTCCTATTATCTCCCCTTTCTCAACACATCCCTCTCCTTCTGTCTCCTTCCCACCCCCGTCACAGTCCTACAATGCCACACTCGCACACGGCTGTGCAGAATATGTACATTGTGTATTCTAGCGGGCATCGGTCGCATGCATGCTAGTTGAAAAACACAGTTAAAGATGAGGCGTGAGCGTTTTTTTTAGGCGTCATATTTTTAAACATGTCATCTGCTGCTCGGCTGTTTGTGTTTCCGTGGTAACCCTAGGCTGTAAATGAGAATTATGTGTTGAGTATATAATTATAACACATGCACATATTCAGAGCTGCAGCAGCAGAGATTCCCACCTAAGAGGATCAGTGCTACAGTGTTAAGATCCTTCTACTCCATTTTCTCTGTATACTAATCCCAATTTTGCTGCAAAAGTGTGTCTCCATCTGTTTTGTTATCACTGGTTGTCGTTCTCCCTTCACTCACTCCCACTTTCTCCCTCTTATAACCACAGCTGTATGTGTTTAATTACTGAGGCGACCTGATAAAATAGTGTTGCAAGAGTTTCTGTCTCTTTATGCCCCCCCTTTTCCCTCCAAGAGCAAAGAGAAGTCAATCAAACTATTCTTCACTCTGCACAGCACATGTGGTTAATACACAGTGACTCACTTTGTGTGCCCCCCCTGTCTACATCAGACACCTGTTGTGGCACTAATTGTACAGTGCGACTGTTTATCACGATCAGATTGTCATCCGTATGACGGCGCCTTCGTGATCCACTGGCAGGAATCAGCTGTTCCCCCAAATAGCTTTTGACTTTCGCTTGGTCTCTTTGCCAGCTTTCGGTGGAGGTTCAGGGCTGGTGCGAGTGTGAAACAAATTGGACATCTACCTCTTGGCCCGTTGGTTCTGAGCTTCCAATTCGTTTTCTTTGTGTCTTCGTCTTGTGCCTCCCTCTCCTCTCTGTCTTTATAAAGAAGTGTATGCGTGTGTTTATATGTGTGAATGCCTCCCCACAGGCTCCTCGCTGCTGATGATTGCACTGGCCATTTCCCTCTGAGGCTCTCCCTGGATGACAAATTCACACATCCGTTATCAGCCTCCTCTTTCCACAAAATCAATAGTCCCGCCTCAGTTTTCTCTGCATATATGGGAGGGTCTTGCTACAGTGTCTTGTCAGTGCATGCATGCAGTTTCGTGGATACCCACAGCTAGCCAAAAACATGAAAACCCTAAAGCAAGACAAGTTAAAATGACACTAATGGTAAATGCTATTGGTGTAACAGAAGCACATATAGAGACGGCCAATTAAATCAGCTGTGGCATCTTATACATAAGATGCTATGTGAAGTTTTTTGGCTAATGTTATGTATGTAAAACCCCTGTATGCATTTACTTGTTATGATTTCGACAGAGCAATGTGTTATTTCTTCTTTAAAGCTTCATAGTTAAATGCTAGAAGCCATAAAGTGGCAAATCGGCTGTCAGAGGCTGCAGAGTCCAATATCTGACCACTGCCACGTCTAAATAACACACCAGTTAGGGAAACAGGAGTTTTTGTCTCTGTGTTATTATTCTGAAGATGTGGAATAATGGCGGTAGATGAGAATGGAGAACAGTTGGGAAAAGGGTATATATGCACATTAAAGATGCACATGACATTGACGGAATGCCACTGTTGCTGAATGCAGCAGACAGGCATGGAGATACCTCCGACATATATATAAAGAATGAATGGCAGCATGAAACGCTCATCTATCACTGCTGTGTCTCTGATTCTTACTGTACTGCCATCATCTATTATTCATCAGCACAGAGGACCGGGATGACAGACATGATGAGTGCACTGTTGGTGAAAGAAGGAGGCAATTGTAGACAATAAGCTGGATATATACAGTAACATATATAAACACGTATTCACATTTATGGCGCAATGTATTTCTCATATAAACGCACTGGATGTAGATTATTTTTTCTTCTCTGCAGTGATTAATAGAACAAAACACCAGTGAAAGGAAAGCATTTAAGATTAATATGGCCCATTAGAGATGAGTCTAATTGAACTCAAACTATTTAGCGAAGTCATTGCTCTTCATGACTTTCCAAAGAAGAAAAAGTGCAATTGTTCGGTAGTGTTTCGCATGTCCGTTGCTTATTGTGGAGGTGTGATGCATACCGGTTTTGTTACCATTGAAATCAGCCCCTTCTTCTGTTTCTTTCGTCACCCAACTCTCCCGGCAGGAATAATTAATTTCACACCAATGATATTGAGGAAAACGGAGATAATGTGCAGAAGCTGACTCGCTCAGCGTGAGCATTAACTTCACAATATGGAACCAAAGACTGATTACTACTAATATTTACTAATTTTCCAGCGGGTGCAGTAACGTAAAGCCATACGGATCCCAGCAGTTTGCCACTGTGCAAAGCAATTAGCCTTTGACTTGATGGTTGGAGAAGAACCTTAAAGTGTGAGAAAAGAATCATTTACTATAACTCCGAGAAACCATGGCGTTCACATTCACATTATGTGTGCAGTTTCCAGGTCAGGGGCAGCGATTTTGTAACAGCGGTAGGTGGCTCAATAGAGAAAAAGACTGATGATAAGCGCTCTTAAACGACGCCCACCCAATTCTGCCACCAACACTGCTTCGACCTCATTGCATACTTTGGAGCGCATGCGACGCTGCATGGGTGCTTCATTGTCCATTTCATCTTCCCCTCCCCTTTGATTCCACCACATGTCCTCGCCACTCACCGGTTCTCATTCCAGCTTTCTGTTGTCCGCTACATCTGTCATTCTGCACTTTGAGACCAGTTAACTTATCCTCCGCCTCTTTTCATAGCGTCTTTTTTCCCCCCTCACCTGACTTTCCTCCCCTTCTGCTATCATTCGCTTGTGTTATTCACCAAAAATGCAGTAGGGGTCGAAGGCCTCTCTGTCAGGAAAGGGATGTTAGAAAAGGCAGGAGAAAGATGAAGAGGGTAGACAGGATTAGACAAGGCTGTATAATGACCTAGAGACAGGCCGTGTAATCAGTCTGTCTGTCTCTTACCTTCACTGGTGCTCTGGGTACCTTGTGGGGTCACAAGAACAGTGTTTGATTGGTACAAGGTTGTCACGGCGCAGTCATTTGGAGGGGCAGCGTTGGCAGAGGAGTGGCTGCAGGCAACCCGCTGACAGAATCTTCCAGACTGATGAGGGCTGACTTTCACCTCCTCGACCCCTTTCCATGAGCCCTTGTCCCGACGAAACAGGCGGGAGGCAGGAAGAGCTATTTTCGGTGTCCGGGTTGTCTTCATCGCTGAAAAGACGCAATAAATGAAATGATGAGCGGAAAACTGTAGAGTAAAGACTGTGGGATGGGGAGGAGAACAGCAGCAAAGATGCACAACAAATTTGCAATGTTTCTAGCTTTGTCATATCATATATTAAAAGACATATTCTCGCCCCACTACATTAAAGAGCATAGAACAGAAATCCAAGTGTATTGTTGTGGTTTAATTAACCGTGTTGCAGATCCTGAACAGGCATGTGCATTTGACTCAGTGAATTACTCATAAGCTCTGTTGCTACTTCTTACTCATAAGTAGCAGACAGCTATATATACTGGACGTTAGAGTATTATGGCTCTATTTCTCTCTCTCTCTCTCTCTCTCTCTCTCTCTCTCTCTCTCTCTCTCTCTCTCGTAGGTGGGAGAGTTGTGTAAGTGAGGAGGCGCAGAAAGAGATGGTAGGTCAAGTAGCCCTGATTATGTAAAAAGAGTCAGAGAGGGTTGGAAACGCATGCTACTGTACCTTTGGAGAGATGAGATTATGGGAAGCTCGCACTTCGTGAGACACTCCTAATTCGCTGATTGAGTCACTGAGGCGTGTCATTTGTATTCTTTTCATCAAAAGTTTTAATTTTGTCTCCAGCTAGCTTGTTTTAACCTCATTTTCCCCTTTTCAAATGTCTTCCTACTGAGCATACACAAGTCCCATCTTTCCTCTCCGCAGGTCTCATCTCTTTGCAAGCTGCTTCATTTAGTTTCTCTTTTAGAGGAGTTCATGTGAATAAGATGGGTTGGCTGCGCCCTGAGGTGGAGGCCGTCTGAACATCAGCACTGACAGCAGTTCACCCCTCAGGGACCATGAGATGGACATACAGACAAGCTCCCTGACACACACACACAGACACACACTGCAGTTCATCACCCCTGTATCATTTCATTTTACATCTGACATCAAGATTTATCACTCGGCTTCGCTCATTTCTCCTTCGTTTTTAACACTTTTTTTTTTTTTAACACATACCAATCACTCCCTCTAGAGATTGAGGCTATCAATCTTCCCCCCGAAAAAAAGTTTGGAAAGTCAGTCAAACATGTTCTGCATTTATGTTAAGTCTTTCAGGGACAGGATGAGATGTTGTTTGCAATGAGCATGTTTGTTTCTTCATTAGTCCCTTTTTACTTGCCATTATAATTGATAAAAATAAGTCTCCCTGTGAGCCTTAGATCTTTTTTTTTTTTAGCATGTTCCGGCATTGCATGCATCTGTGAATTTATAGATGTGTGTTTTCAAAGAGGAGTCAGGTTGCTCCTTGATAATCGCCTACACTTACTGTTCTGTATGTCCCCGGTACAAGAGTGAAAGACCGGTACATATGTGACTGCCACTTGTCATGACTATTTCTACATCCGTTTATTCATTGCTTCCCTGTGGCGTTCTGCCCTGCTGAAAGCACAGATATGGAGTGTAAAGGAAATGGAATTGCCACACTCAAAAATCTGCGCTTTTATTTTCCTCCCACACCAGTGAACACCAGACATCTGATCTAAGAGGGGAATTAGCCTATATAACGGAAATGGGATCTATATTCACAATAGATGAATGTGTGTGTGTGTGTGTGTGTGTGTGTGTGTGTGTGTGTGTGTGTGTGTGTGTGATGAGAGAGAGAGAGAGAGCATTAGTGTTTGTGTTACTTCTGAGTATATGTGGGCATGAGTCTTAGTCAGACTCTGAGTGGGAAGTTGCAGGTGTTTGTGTGTGTGTGTTAATAGGGGGCGGTAGGGGAAGAGTATAAGCCGTTAGCTTACATGCCTGTGGCTAACCCACCTTATTCATGACTTTGATCCAGTGCTTAAAAGAGTACCCCAACAGAACTGAGTTGAGGGAAGAGGAGAGGAATGAACAAATGTAGCATAAAAAACAAATGGAGAAGCATGGAAAGTAGGAAGATAAAGTGGTATGGAGAGGCGGATAAAAAGCAGTTTCCAGGTGACTAATTGGTCAGTAAAGACAGAAATGTTGGCGGCTAACCGTTTGATTGATGGTGAGTTGTCCAGTCAGCCTCAAAAGGTTAAGGGGAATGGACAAATGGGGTGGGAGAGTTGGGGATGAGATGAAAGAAGGGATCAACTGTGATTTCCCAGGAGGGATAGAGCTGGAAAATGAAGAAGAGATTATGGATGGAGCAGGCAGTAAAAGGAAAATGAGAAGACTTAATTAAATGCTTTTTGGTTGAAAATATCATAGCTGGCAGCCCAAGGGGAAGCTGGTGTGGCATTAGTTGTGATTTTCAGCTTCCAAAGCAGGTACTGACCCACAACCTGACATTCTCAGCTCTTCAATGACAAATACTTTACACTGTATATTATTTCTTAATATATAAAATCCTATAAAATACTCAGATGTTCCTGGAGTCTTTAAAGAACAGTTTGACATTGTGGGAATGCTTTTCTTGCTGAAAGTTTGTACATAAGATCAATACAATGCTCATATCTGTCTGTTAAAGCCAGGAGACAGTTAGCTTAGAAATAAGGGAAAACAGCAAGCCTGACTTTGTCCAAGAGTAAAATAGTTATGCCTGTTAGTGAGGGGTGGGCGACCTTGGCAAAGGATCACATGACAATCTGTTGGGGCAGAATCACGACCCACAATCTGTATCACAATTCTCCCCACAGATTTAACTCTTGTTACCACATGGATAGTTGTGCATATAGTTGACTGTCACCTCAAGGCCTAAATTACAAATCTCTGCATTGGGTTTGACCTCTGTCTTTTTAGGATTCCCTCATCGCCATTCTTTGTCTGCCATGTTGCCCTCTGTTTACAAAATGCTTTGAACCACCAAGATGCATAGTGCATCCAGTGCATCGTTCCAATCGTGTCACCACTAATCACACTGTTGCTTAGTTCACATGCAGTAGGAAATATGGATTTGGATAGTTACTTATATAATTATATAGTATTTGTATAAAAGTGTCATATTTTGGTATTGTATTTTGAAAGTTTGGTCGCTGCTAACCAACTAGCCGCGGTCCATCTTGGACTGCAGCTGTCGATGGTAGTCAGCTATCTCATCACTTGCAGTCTTTATGCCGTCCTTGTTCTACTCTTGAACCAGTTTTCCACCTGGTGCTGGTTCTGGTTGGAGTGGACCCCCAACTCACTGCTCATTTCCTGGTGAGATGGATGAGACTTACTGGAGATGCAGATAAATGACATCATGGACCACCAAGAGTGAGTTGGTGAGCCTACAGGCACGGAAACAGAAGACAGGTATGGGCGGAAGCTAAATGCAATACTTGCATATTGATACTTTAATAACACAAGCTGCACAATTTCTCTGAAAAGCAGATAATATATCAAATTACAACAGATTGACAGATTGCCCACTCCCTACTTACTTGCACCTCTCAAGCTCACTAATTAACAAATTCAGTCTCATTTGTTTAATTTCTAGGCACTGAACTTCCAGGTTAGAGTGTTGTCCTAGTCTTCGAGCAAGAAAGTGAGTAACTTTGTTTCCCAAAATGTGGCTTTAAATTGCTGATTTTGTCTTACCAACAGTCCAAAACCACTCTTCCTAGAACAATAAAAAAAAGAAAAATAAGTAAAATCTCACATTAGTATTTCTGCTTGAAAAATTACCAAATTAAAATGCGTAGCTTGTCGAAATATTTGCTGCATCAATTACTTGACTAATGGTTTCAGCACTAATATAAACTGTAGGAGCGGAAACAAGATACAATTTAACTGATATTAATAAATGGGTGTCAGATGATCACTGACAGAATAGTAAAATATTAGAGTAATAACAGATGTATGGTTATTTTTCAGGAAGGATGCAGTGGAAAAACAAGCCTTAAGTCTGATGCCACGCTTCAAATGAATAATTACAAATCACTCCATGTGCCTTCCTCTCTGTCCTCTTGTCTTCAGATGGATGAATGGCATGCCTTGGGTTGAGAGTAGTAACTTAGCTAGCAGCTGGGGCCTGTAATGACAGAACTGAGTTAGCCCCAGGAGCACACTCGCTAAGGTCTCGCTAACCTTGGAGCAACTGGAAAATAGCCTCATTCGTCTGCCAGCAACCTCCAGCAAATCCAGACCCGCTGTGAATCATTAATGGCAACTCATCTGATTCACGTGCCGTCGACGGGACTCAGAACTTCATCTAAACTCATTTTTTAAAACGCCGTCAGGCATCCGTCTAGAATACCAAGCACACATGCTCTATACTTGACCTTGTGCGAAGGCTGCCACATCTGCAGCTCTGTCTTTCTCCGGGGAGCCTTCAAAAGGTTTACTTGGGTCTTTTTTCTTTTTGTGCTCATAAGCTCATAATGTCATCATACTAACTTTAGACATATCTGATATTTAAACAGGATGCTTTAGTCCAGTGAGAGAAGTAAAGAACCAATATAGATGTGAACTAAAAGCCGAAGAGTTACAGTAGATGTAGACATGAGAGAGATGCATAAGAAGGGAGGGAGGAACAAGTGATGTGGATGGATGGATTCTGAGTCCAGCTTTCCATTCTCTTCCCAGTGGAAAACAGTGAGGAGGTGTCCAAGGCTGCTTGATCTTAGATTAGATGACTGTGCTCTCGCAGTGGGCTCCCTGGCAAAGCACGGCACTCCACACATGCTCGCACACCCACATGACACACACGAACACACACAGAATTCCATTACCTTAATCAAGATCTGCCCAAAATACAAATTAACTGTTATTAAAGCAAAGTTTCTTCTTTTAGCCACAAATTGGCACCTTTTATTTGATATGTTCTATTGGAACAGCTATAGCGTGGAGGGGTTTAACAGTTTAATCATTTTAGAGGCTTATTTAATAGGCTTGCAATTCTTTAGTCTTCACACAAGGTTATTTTTAGTTTCAGACTATCTCCCCGTCGCTAAGGTACAGCAAATTTTCTTTAATGCGTGAGGTCTTTCGGTTACAGCGTATTAAACTCAGTGATCATTCGAGTCGTCATTGCTTTGTCCTCAGCGATCGGTATGGGTGGTTCTGGCGAGCGTTTCTGTAACAGATGGACAGCAGACCTGATATTGTCCTGGGAGGTCTGAACCGCTGACTTTTAGCGGCGGGGTTCATGAGAGGGGAGGATTGGATCACCCCAGGAGGGAGTCAGAGCAAAACAGGAGAGGCTAGTCTCACGCTAAGACACATAATGAACCAGGTGGAGGTGCCTATCTCTGAGGTCCGAAGGTGCAGGTGCGATAAGGAAGGATGAGAGGATGGAGGGAAATAAAAAGCCAAAGAAACAGGCAGGAGGTTGACCAGCAGTGACGGAAAGTATAAGTGAAAATTAACATGATGTTATCAACATGGATGGTGGGGTGAAAGAAGTTATAGCCTACTTCGGATATGTGTAACTGTACTTTCATCTTTTTACCTGGCTATCGTATTGTGCTATTTTTTTTTTAATGT
>OMNN01082198.1:0-11065 GCA_900302755.1 Chromis chromis | reverse complement strand
GTGCATGTCTTTGTGTTCTTTTGTGTGTGTATGGATGTGAATATGTGAGAAACGTGAACACAAAAGCTTTGACTCACGGATGTTTATAACTCTCACCCTAGGTGATGCTTCATCACCATATTTTCTTTTATTCTAAAAGGCTGAGTACATAAGTTAGCCCGACACCACTTCGGATCCGTGTTGTTTACTGTTTACTTATTTACAGCCTAAAGCAGAGATGGAGAGGTTGTGTAAGTCAAGACCTTTTCCCTCATCGCGCAACGCTTCTTTTCATCTTCAATAACTGTTTACTTATGTTGCTTGTCAGACCTGATGTTAAATCCGCCAGATCTTTGTCTGATGGAAATATGAAACTGTTTGAATTCCCGGGGAGTTACAAAAGATGGAAAGAGAGGGAGGGAGAGAGAGGGAAAGCAAAGGGAGTGAACAGGAGGGAGGGAGTGAGAGGGAAGCCTTGCGAAGCGCACACTGTCAAAGACTAATGTTGGGCCAGTGATGTGGGGTAATCTGTCAGCGCTAACAGATTGTGTGATAGGGTAAATAGGGCTTGTTGTGGTGGCTGGCTGGCCGTCTGCATCTTTCTTTCTCTCTTCGCTCTCTTTGGTATTCATGGCCTGTGGAATAATGAATATGATGAATTATCCAGGATCTGTCGCCCGTGGTTGTGGGTCGCAGCGTAGCAGCTGGACAGGACCATCTCTCTCGCTTGCACACACAGTAAAGTTCACCCACACACACATAAAACAGACAAATTAACCCTGCAGCCAGAGGGCTTTCATGGAGTGCTTTTGACACATTTGGGATTTTTATCTTTTTCATTTGTCCAATTGGTTTTCAGGGATTTTTGGGTATGCATGTGTGTGTGTCTGTCCATGCTTGTTTGCGTGTGCATGCATGCACTCTTTCCCTCATGTAATGGCTTCTACTTTGAGATTCAGACCATAAATCCCTCTGCCCCCTGTTTAGTGTTTCATCAGTTGAAGATGTTTTGTTAAAGTGAGGAACATGGGCGAACATTAAGCTCATTTATGCGGCTCTGCATGTCCCTGCCCGCCGCCGCTAAAAGTGGCAAAAAGGAGCAAGATGTGTGATGAACAACTGTCATTCTGAGCAGGATACATTTGAAACAGGTCATGTTTTGGGCTTTCAAGCTCTTTTGTACTTTGCTGCAATTTGTACGAGGTCATTTTGTGACGAAGAATGCCTCGTCCTTTCTTTCATTATGTTGTTCACAAAGTGTTTCAGTCCTGCAGAGAGAAGTCATTACTGCTCTTCAAAGATAGAATGAAAACAGTGGTATGTGAGGTAAAATGCTTTGGTTGCCGATAAGGTGATATTGCATGAATTATTATTTTCATAACTCAGTGTTTTGTTGAATGAGAGGTAAGCCTGCATTACCCGTCCTTGAAATTTATGTTTTCATCAGCTGAAAATACCATTTTCATATTTTAAAATAGCATACTTGTTATGAGGAAACAACTTTCTTTCATTTTTTCTGCCTGACATTGTCATTAAGTTGTTTTCTTTTTTCTAAGTCAACATCATTTGTGCTTTATAAAATTGAAGAAAACATTCCCTGCTACTCTTTATGCTGCACTCATGCGTCTTGATAGAATCATCTGGCGTCTTATTGTTTCCACGTTTCCACGAATTCTTTTTTCTCTCCCTCTCTCCCCTCACCTCAACTGGCAGATGGCCACCTTCTCTGACCACTTCCTGCTAAGAGGAAGTTTTTTCCTCCCCACTGTCAACAAGCGCTTGCAGAAAATGTAGGGTTTCTCTCAATAATATTGTTAAGTCCTGACCTTGCTTCTGTAAAGTGCCTTGAGATCGATGTGTGTTTTGAATTGGCACCATATACATAAAATTGAATTTGAATTGAGTTGGGGGAAAAAAGCAGCACATAGATTGCAAAACAGCAGAAGCCATCAGTGGAAGGATCCAGTTAAGCCGAATCTGGGAGTTGTTGTTCCTGCCCTGGGGCTTTAGTAGAAAGGAGACACTAAACAACTGGTGCCAAGAGACAACACAAGACGAGGGATTTCCAGTTTAGAACGTCTCATGTGTAGCTTTTTGCTTTTGGGGAAATGCGGCACACTTTAGCAACTCTCTCCCTCTCTAACTGTAGAATAACTGTAAAACACATTGCCCTGCTTTAAAAGGTTAATTATTGATTACATAAGAGAGGGTGTATAACTTGTCTCCCCTCATTCCTCATTATGCATGTAGGTGCACATTATGAGCAGGATAAATATACTTCCCATAACACCAGAGGACGAATATCGGAGTTTTTAGTGGAAGCCATAGTGAAGCTGTTGAATAAAACAATGAATTAAAGGATTAGAAATCCGACAAAGATGAACAAATGTTATTACAGAAGTAAGAAACTCTTAAATCTGATGCATTTTGCCTCATGACAGGGAAGAAGGGAAGCAAAAACCTGTGAAAAAAAGTCCAGGTAGAGACATAATTCACTGAGTAATCATTTACATTTAGAGTCCAAAAAAGTAAAAATCAGAACAGTAAAATACCAATGCCATTAGCTTCAGACTGTTAAACTTGGTTAGCACTAAACTGATTGCAGAAAAATACTTCGATGTGAAAACAACAAGAGTATGTAATGGATAGTGTCCTTTGGGAGAAGGAACAATTGGAGGGTAATGTCCCATTTATACCATGGTCACTTGCTGACAATGTCACATATAGTCGCATTTAAAGTATTGTTTGTTCATTTATTTAAAGGTTTGACCAAGCTTTTTATTTTTTATTTGTCATGTTTTTAAATTAAATGTTCTATTTCATTTACAAAGTTAAATTGCAGTTCCTGCTGCTTATGTCACTTGGCAACATCTAAATAAACTGGAAAGGGCAAGAAGTTGGTAGAGAGAGAGTGAAAAAATTTTACCCAATGCACACTTTTCCCACATTCAAAATACACTAATCCTAACAGAAAAGGAGATTGCACACGTTCACACACAATATTGGTAAATGTCTTTCCAGTGGACATAACTTCACTAAAAGTTAATACACATCTACCAGCAAACCAAGATTTCTTAGTCGCCATTAGAGCTAAAAGATATGCAGAAGAAAGTATATTGCAGTTATTTAACATTGTGATATGAGTCATGATTTTATTGGGAATGGTCATTTTTTTTTTACTTTTTTGTTTCCACTGAAACACATACAAAATTGATGATGTGATTTTTGCTTGGGTCTGTACCCAACCAGCGTGTTCCCTCACGTCTGGAGAACATGATTTATAGGCCGACGCATCACCGTAGCTCCACAGTGCTTCATTTGTAATAGTATGTTGTGACATATTATACCTTTATCCAAAACAAATTGCAGCCCCTGCGATTTAGATATTGCACTTGGTCATAATGCGATTTCGATAATATTTTAGTAATTGTTCAGCCTATGCAGGCCACTTTATCTGAAGAGTAGATTAAAGATGTTGGACAGTATTGAATTTCCCTATCTATCTATCAGTATTGTAACAGACGTTACAAAATGGTGAAGGTAACTAAGTTTCTGAAACCAAAAGTCTCTTTCTTAACATACTGAAATATAACCAGTAAGACTGCTCTTCAAACTCTCGACCCTGCCATCAGCTGAAGTGTTGCTGCTTGAAATTTGTCTTGCACACTCTGACTTTTCTCTATTTTTACATGCCCCCTATACTTGCTACTATGCTATAAACAGGCAGTCACACATACACACCGTCCCACACCATCTTTTCCCATGACAGCTTTTTTCACATTGCCGTATAATCCATCTTGTTGTCTTGTGTTACAGTTTGCTTGCATCCTGTTCCATCTATATCAATTGTATACACCGATCAGCCACAACATTATGACCACTGACAGGTGAAGTGAATAACATTGATCATATTGGTACTATGTGGTGTTCTGCTGGAAAACCTTGAATTTTGCCATCCGTGTTGATGAGATTTAGACAAGCAAATAAACATTATCCCAGAACAAGTACACTCCCTCATGCAAATGGCAATCCCAAATGTCACTGGCCTACCACTGCAGGAAAATGCACCCCACCACATGGCAAAAACATCAACCAATCAGAAACATCTTGAGGAACATGACAATGGCCCAAGATGTTGATTTGACCTCCAAACTTCCTAGATCCCATTCTGATCAAGCATCAACAGGATGCAGTGGAACAAGTTTGATTGACAGAGGCCCCACTGCACAAGCCAGAGTACCCAAAAAGGATCCACTGCCAACGTCCTGGTGCCAGACCCCATAGGACACCCTGAGAGGTCCTCTTGTCTATGCCCAATGGTTCAGAGCATTTTTGACCACATAAGGGGGACCAACACAATATTAGGCAGGTGTTCATAATGTTATGCCTGATCGGTGTATTTGTCTATGTTTTTTTTTCCTTTTATGTGTGTTATGAAGCCGTTTCTATCGCTTTCAAACACCAGCACGTTTGTCATTTCACATTAAAATTAGGTCAATCTAAATGCTCAGCTTCGGCATCTCCATTATAACTCCACCTCGGCAGAGTTTGCAAATGAAATGTTACATTATTGAGGAATATTTGCTCATTATGGTAACCCACGGGTCAAATAGCAGAATCATACTTGTAGATAAAAAGCGTCAATATTGCTTATTGCCCATGCATGGACGTTGATGAATTACTCTCGGGGAGTATGAGTCGGTTGAAGTATTTTTGTTGGGCTGATTTATTTTCCAGCTCTGAGCAGATTGCCTGTTTAATTGTGATTCAACAGAAGTCACAACTCAGCACTTTAAAGCCAGGGAACAGTCCTTGCTTGGGTGGAAGTGTGTCATGTGGGGAGAGTGGTTCAGAGAATCAGGAACAGGCATCTCCCGTCATCCCAGGGCAATTTATCACTGTGTCTCTGCCTCTAATGTGAGCATAGTTAAACAGGAGGTCTCGATGGCGGCTGCATTTTTAATATCTGAGTCAATCAATAAAAAAGGCTGCTTTACTTAATAGCTTTGGCCCCGAAGGCTGTTTGGCCCTGTTTAGGTTACTTTCCGCTTTCTTGTGTAAACATAAATTAGCTGTAATTGAACAAACAGTCACATTTGCACGGCTGAATGCGTGCTACTGTGCGCTGTATGTCAGCCAGCCCTGACTCAGTGATCAACACACTCTTCTCCCTCTCACTCCCGATCTCGCTGTCACTTCCTCTCTCTTACTGTCATCATTTCATACCTCTGCCTCACTGATCTGCATCTCTCTCTTTCATCAGAATTAATTAGGCATTTTAGTTAATTACCTGCCTGCTTTAGCATAATGGCAGCACCCCCATACATTTGTTTTATGGAAACTAAGACAGCCGTCATTAACCTCCAGTCTCAGTTACAGTCGCTCCTTAACTAATTCTCTCTGCAGCACTCATCCACCTTCAGTATGTTGCTGCTCGGCGCTCTCCTGTCAGCTTTTGTTTTACTTTTTAAATATTTAATCTTTTCTCTCCTTGTTTTGTACCGAAGGGCAACGTCCCACTTGACTTAGCTTGGACAAAACCACACTCTCTCGTATCACTATCCTCCTTCCCTACCAACATCAGTTCTTGTATAAAATAAGGTGGGATTTTTGTTTGTGTATTGAGTCTTGGTTTGTGTTAATGAGGCCTCTTGCTTACTTAACATTCTCATATTTACTTTCCCATTTTTACGAGGCACATCCCCGCTGCTTTAATTGCTTAAAAACACTGAATCCCTCTTTCGCGGGTTATTAACATGGCCAGAGATAAGCTCTACTACAGTGTGACTCTCACTCCAGGAGGCCAGCCCTTAGTTTTAATTCTAGTTAAACAATTGTTGTACTCCTGTTGCATGTTTGGACTCTTTATTATCTGTGTCTGTTGCTCGCTGCCTACATTTCACTTTATGTGTCTCCGTAAGTGCTCGCTGTTGTCAGTATTACACAGGGTCGGCCATACCCAGGTGTGTGTATGTGTAATTATCAGTGCAGAGAGCTTGTCTCCATTCATTTTTAATGAGCAATGAGGCTGTGTTGCCTCCATTAATAGAGAATTAGACCGTCCATCAGCCACTGTGGCGCATAAAAGCCGTGTTCTCTGCATTTGGGGTGTAGACTGTACTGCGAGAGGCGGGTAATGATGCGGCGTGGCTCCCCGTCTGCGCTGACAAAAACTCAAAGAGCTGAAGATGGACAGAACGAAGTAAGGAGAGCGAGGAGGAAGAGGGAAGAGTGAGGATGGGAGGGACGACACAAGGGAGCCCTTCAGCACTCACAACACTGTCAGTGTGAGGCAATGAGGCTTAACTACAAGTGCTGGGGTTTCAGTGGGATTCATTAGCATGAGACTGTTGTGTAGAACTTGATAGTGTGATAGTAACACATCTGTGCATGCATCTGTGTGTGTCTGTGTGTGTCTGTGTGTTAAAGGAAAAAGTTTTTTGTTTTTTTTCCAGAACCGTGGTATTATTTTCATAGATTTGTATCTACTGAGCACCTTAACAATTTCCCACCGAGGGAACTGCTGAGATCTGATATCTTTAAAGGTTTACTGACTAAGAAACACAAATAGTCACACAATCACACATATTAAATGAACTCCAGTCTTGTCACTCTGCCTAAACCATTTTTATAGAGGTGGGAACACTTGAGATGTTAGTAATCATCACTCATTCCAAAGAAAGCATGGGGACAGACCATGTCAAATCATTTCAAAGATATAGTGCAGTACTTTTACATATACAGAATACAACAGAAGTGAGTACACCCCTGTTAGATATCACTTAAAAGTCAAATGATTCAAAATTATATTACCTCTCAATAATTGTGTTATTCCTAAGCTTCAGTGAACAATCAAAATCAAATACTTAAAAATCCCATTTTAAAAATACAGGCCCCAAAGTAATTTCAGTGCAACAAAAGTGAAAACAGCTCATCACTGACACACAGGTTACAAAATCTTCATTACTAAAATTAAAATCTTTCATCTTTTCAACGCATTGTACGTCCACCTATATTTTTGATGACGGACTTAATTCTCCTCGGCATGCAGGAAACCGGTATACCGGTATTTTGGTATATCCACAAGCATTCATGGCCTCATCTATAAATGTCATCTTACTAACACACTCTAGTGCAGGCCCATATCATCACACTCCCACTAACTGTTAGGACTATGCAGATACTGTGGTTCATGCCAAACATGTCGGACCCCATCTGAGCTTAACAAATCATCGTGGTCTATTCTGACCTAAATGTTCTCTTAATATTCATCAAGCTTCTTTTCATGTCTTTTAGCAAAATTGAATCTTGCAGTTTTGTACTGTACCGCAAGCAAGGGTCATTTTCTTGGACGCCGTCCATAGAGGTTGACATCATGCACTGTCCTTCACACTGTCTGAGCTGTCACAGAAACTCAGATTTTCCATTGGCAACACCTGTGCCAGGCCAGAATCACGTGTCCGTCTGTATTTAGAACTAGATTGTGCCAGTAGTGCATTCTCCGTGGTGTGAATTTAGGACTGTGGCGCTGTAACTATGGTTCATTCTAGACCCCCTGATTACTGCTGCAACGGTGTTTCCACTGATTTTATTAGTTGGTCAGTGATCTTTCTGAATCCTTTTCCATCTTTGTGAAGTTTCATAATAAGTTTTTTCAGGTGTCCTGGCAATTTGTTTTCAAGTGGAGCAATGATGCAGACATGCAGATAGACACAACCCGTAGGTCCAAAAGTGAAAAAATGTTGGTGTTCACGGGTCATTTTAGAACCATGTTCATGCAATTAGACTAACTGAGAATCAGAGGTACACTCAATTTGGTTTCAGTAATCACAGGTTCTCTACCTTGTGTGTCATTGATTACAAGGGTATTCCTGCATTCTACTTTGGGGACTGTAATTTCAAAAATATATTTTTTGATTGTTCGTACTAAATACTTTGTCTAAGAACTTAGAAATCATGCAGTTACCGAGAGGAGATACAATTTTGAATCAGTTGACATTAAAGTAAAATTGCACGGAGATGTACTCACTGTAAACGAATGTCTATTATACTGTATGCCAAATGAGTTCACACAATGCCTAAAAAAAACCTATCAGCACGAGGTAAATGTCTCTGTATTTCACATTTTGACACACTGCTTACATCAACCAGCAATGATTGGTTTACCAGTGCTAAAGAGGGAACCAACCATAGCAATGGAGATGGAGTAGGCTACAGCTGTGACTGTATCTCGGGTAGTAACAACAGCAACGAGGAGCAAAAAAGAAACCAGTAAGTGACAGTGTTTGTGTAATTGCTGTCACTACCAGAAAGGAGAGACCACACTGTAGGTTTAACATTGTATTTGTTTCTCACCTGAAAGGAAACCGGAAAACTGTTTACCACCTGTATGATTGTGTGACTCACTGATTTGAGTTCCTGGCCATATTACATAATTTCTGTTGTAGACATAGGGCTGCAAACAGTTAATTAATCAGTCAACTGACAGAAAATTAATTTGCTCCTATTTTGAGACTAGATTATTCTATCTGAGATTTACTACTTTCTGATGTTTATACTTGTAATAGAATTAATATCTTTGGGTTTTGGACTGTTGGAAGGGGCATTTTTCACTTTGATGTTTTATGGACCAAATGGTTGGCCAGTTAATTGGGGAAATTAGATTTTATAGTAGATACTAGATTTAACCATAATCAAAATAATTTAGTTGTAGCCCTAAATGTCACCACATCCCCATTTGTCCCTAATTATGTTGAAGAGGGAAATGCTCATAGCCAATACCTGTAGTACTTATTATGGTGCAAGTGTGTGTGTGTGTGTGTGTCGGCCAACCAAATACCTGGACTGTCTGGCGCTGTGCCCTGTCTAAGCTCTGCTGTTCCTCCCTTGAGTGAGATATTTAAGAGAGGAAGCAATTTATTACCATAATATTGAATCATGTCCCTTCTTATGGTCAGTAATGAAAAATGAATAGTTTTACTGTGAAACTCCTTCAGGAGATAGTGCCCCAGCAACTTGCCAGCCATTATACACATGCACTCTCATACATGCGCACGCACGGCCTGTTTCCTGAGAGACTAGTCCAACTGCTACAGCTAGACCATCATTCATGTGTAAGGGAATGGGGGAAATCACATCAACCCAGTGATTAGTCAGGCTTCCTTCTTTGTGATATTGATAATTTAACCTGCATTAACCCATCCGCTGGGCATTCTCCGTGATCAGTATTGTCGGTGTTATGAGGTTGACACCGGATCTTCACCAGGCTCTATCTCGGTGTTGCTGCTGTCTGTGATGGGTACGGAGGAACCATTGAACCCTCACCTCAATTTCCAGGGAAATGACAATGACAAAGATGGTATGTTGCACTGGCAGGAGGGCCGAAAGCTGCGTAACACCTTGGTAATCTATGATACTCACTACAATGGAACAGCAGGCGGCATGCAGGCTGCCCTGCTGCTACCTGATGTAATGTATGCCACATCGCTCTTCCTGTCACAGAAGGAAACTGGATTTTATCATGGGCCTGTTGCAAGGTAGTAACATGTATTTGGAATCCATTGCTCCTGTCGTCTATGAGGAAAGCTGTAATGTATATATCTTTTGCCAGACTGCGCTTTGTGACACATTGCTGAGTGTCCTCATAATCTGTCTCTGGAGTGTGTTTAATTTGGTCTGCTTCATCCAAGTGTTTACCCGCATCACTGCATTTTCTAATGCCTCCCAAGAGATAGCGTTGCATTGATCCCTATACCGGTGTTGTATTGGTGTGTGTAAGCAGGGATGTAACGATATGTGTATTCATACCGAACGGTTCAATACATGATGATCCTACAACAAAAATTCCACCGTCAGCCTGTGTCTTCAGTGTTTACCAAAAAACAGAAAGGTACTGTTACTTTGTCCAATTTTAAAGCTGGAATTATATTTCAGTCTTATATTTAATTTAGCTTCATTATGAATATATTGCAATTGTCTTAATGAAAATGTAAGTGTATTTGTTTTATACTTGAGACTAAACAGGTCAGAGTCTTTTGTTTTTGACAGTTTACAGCATTTAAGTGCCTGAACTGTTACAGTAGGATTTATGGCCTATTAGGCACAATAATTTTAATTGTTTGAAAATAAAAAAATAAAAAATAAAAAATTTCTACCACTGCACCTAGTTGTGTGAGTCCAGAGTGTGATTTTTGTATGTGTGGGAATGCAAGGTTCCTCTGTGCCAGTGCAACACTGTCACATAAGTCCCTGTGGGATATCCATTCCTGCACTCTTTGCATACACGCTAATTACAAGCAGCTGAGACCACTGAGGACAGCCACAACAAGCTGACGCACTGAGATCAGATGATACACACAAACATACGATCAGGCTTAAACAGACCTTACATAATATTTTGTCCTTTTATGGATAGCGAGACATTTCTGATTCACAATTTATTTATACGGGACCAGAAATTAACACGGTGTGACCCTGACTTTCCAGAAAAATCTTTAAAGAATCTGCAAATCCAACTCGGATTGTTTTTCTGGTTTACCCTCTGCCCCCGTGTCTTTTCCTCTTGAGGATTTCTTTTCAAAGAGGATTTGGGGCTTAAACATGCACAAATGATCTCAAAATTTATTTTTAGGCAAACTGCTCTGTGTCAGTGGATTGCCTTTTACCATGTTTGTCATGCATGTAGGCGCAATGACATGTGTCACGCACCCTTGTATCTTTAGGCAGCCACATAGACCGGCTCGCTCTCCTGTGGTCGAAGACAGACGGATCAATAACAGCTCTTAAAAGAGTTCTATATAGAAACAAATCATTAGCTCAAATGGCTCATAGCGGCATCAGCACCAAGTGAGTCTGCAGCATTCAACCTGAGTACTAATGTGCATGACATTATGCTTGAGGATACGAGTGCATTAATGTTTGGTGAAGCTGATGGAGATTTTTAAGCTCTGTGGCGCAGAAGGGAGCGTACCATACCAGGACATGGTTTCATAATCTTAGGATGCATTTTGGTTGTGTCTGCTTTTGTGTGTGTGTGTGTGTGTGTGTGTGTGTGTGTGTGTGTGTGTGTGTGTGTGTGTGTGTGTGT
>OMNN01082196.1:0-39565 GCA_900302755.1 Chromis chromis | reverse complement strand
ATAAACTTTACATCTCCATTAGCCCATGTTCACTGGGATGTTCTGCTTAAGGGGGGCACCTCTGCTATCAAACCACTGTTTGTGTTCTTTACATCAGGGGTGCACAATCCTGGTCCTCGAGGGCCACTATCCTGCATGTTTTAGATGTTTCCCTCTTGCAACACACCTGATTCAAATGATCAGGATCATTATCAGGCTTCTGCAGAGCTTGATGATGAGCTGATCATTTGAATCAGGTGTGTTGGAAGAGGAAAACATCTAAAACATGCAGGATAGTGGCCCTCGAGGACCAGGATTTGACACCCCTGCTTTACATGGTAGCCACGCTATGGTGAATAGAGCCAGCAGTCCCCAGTAACACTGTAAAAACACAAAACCAGCTCCACGCAGCTCTGACTCACAGCAAACTATCCTGCATCCATTAGGTTGCATTAGACACTTGACAACAGGTGCTGTATGGAAGCTGTGAATTTACAGGATTTTTGCATCAGTGTGACAAACTACTTTGATTTGTCAGTTTATGTCATTACCATCTACAAATGGCTAAAAATATATATCAGTAAAGCTTTCAGCAAATTTACTATATTGACACTGTGGAAGTTCGTATTCATAGCACTCACTTCTAGAAGCACTTGCTGTTTTTTACATGTACCTCGGTCAATACCATAAATCACAACCTATTACAGTCGTACGCTGTGTCTGAAATTGCTCCCTCATTGATTCGCTCACTATTACTACATAATAAAGAGCAGTTTAGACCTTTCCAGAGGGTGGTAAGTTCAAAAGGAGGGATTGAGAGTTTATCAACAGGGGTGGAAAGCAGAAGAAATATGTTTTTTCTAAACAAAGTCACCAATGTTTTCAGACTTTCTTTGCTTTTCTTGTGAATTTTTACAATTTGTAAAATTAGTTCGAAGACAATAATGTACAAATTTTGGCCAGAGAGGATAGATGGTTTGAGAGGGGGGTGAAGGAAGCCATCTATGTTAAACTGGAAAAAACATCTTTAAACAGTGGGGGAGGCCTGCGACATCACCTCTCACCAGTATACAATGCAGTTTTACATTCTCTACCCAGGAAGAACAGAACCCATTCACACCTGGCCACATAGGGCCCTAACAAACCCCATTGTGAGAGGGAAGGACCTAACGACTCGCATAATGAGGCGAGGGGCAACACACACCCAGCAGACTGGAGTTTCAGTAGTGTTAATGGCTCCTAAAGAGTATAAAAACCTGGAAATCCCATCCAGTCAGTTAGAACTGAAGCCTCTTGGATGAGAGGTGAAACATCTTCGAGCTAACTCAACCAAGTCCAGATGCTACAATTGAAACTACGAGGGTGTCCTATAAAATATTAATGCACTGCAATGTCTGTTTACTTATCCGCTATTAACTTACTGTATGCCAATATTGGAATAAGTTGTCATTATCTAATATCATCAGTTTACCAATAGTGGTTGGCTGTCGTAATTCACATTAATTTGCAGTTGCGCTGACATATATGCGGCTGAAGTTACTGACAGCTACTCACACACACGCCATGCACATACAGAAACGTGTGGGCAATTGCGAATGCTATTAATACACTTATAAGCACACACACACATGCCACACACTCATAAAAACAAGTGGTGTGATGCTATTAATATGTTGAGAAACAGCAATGCACAAGCTCAGTGTCCTCAAACACATGTGCACTTGCATGATTATACACAATATCCCAAGTGTTTACTGACAGGTGACACTAAAAATAAACTGGCATGGCTACATTACTGAAACTTGCACAGAGAGCCACAGTGTTCCTTCAAAAGAGACAAATGGGCACTATTAATACACTGGCACCAACACACGGCACCACTGATGCACCAATACACGTGTATGCACCCTCAACTGTCACACAAGCAGATCCTACTTATGCAAACACAAAGACCTGCTGTGTACACTCAAAAGAAACAACTGCAAGCTATTAATATCTTGGGGTGCATAGGATGGACACACACAAGCGCACGCACACATACGGATGAACACATAAGGAGATTGATACTCCAGCTGCTCGGAAGCAGAGGGACAGAATGTGCCCAGCAGCTGTGGATTCCTATAAACGTAAGGACGGGGGAGGGACAGAGTAAAGGACGGAGGGATAGGTGGAAGGCAGGGGGGACTGCTGAAGGTGGCCAGCATGGTGGAGTAGCTGTCATACAGTTGATATTGTGTGTGCAAGTGGGCCTATTAACAACATTTACTTTCAGCACATACTGGCATGCTTGATACACTGTATTGCCAAAAGTATTGGCCCACCCCGCCAAGTAATTTAATTCAGGTGTTCCAATCACTTCCATGGCCACACGTGTATAAAATCAAGCACCTAGGCATGCAGACTGCTTCTACAAACATTTGTGAAAAGAAACTCTTAATGCTTCAGCACACCAAGACATTTTGGACAATACCATGCTCCCAACTTGGTGGGAACAGTTTGGGGATGGCCCCTTCCTGTCCCAACATGGATGAGCCAGTTTGGTGTGGAGGAACTTGACTGGCCTGCACAGAGTCCTGACCTCAACCTGATAGAACACCTTTGGGATGAATTAGAGCAGAGACCAGGCCTTCTGGTCCAGTATCAGTGCCTGACCTCACAAATGCACTTCTGGAAGAATGGTCAAAGATCCCCATAAGCACACTCCTAGACCTTGTGGAAAGCCTTCCCAGAAGAGTTGAGGCTGTTATAGCTGCAAAGGGTGGACCAACTCCATATTAAACCCTACGGATTAAGAATGGGATGTCATTAAAGTTCATGTGTGTGTAAAGGCAGACGGGCCAATACTTTTGGCAATATAGTGTATTTTAGTGGAAGCTGTATCAGTTTTGCTGTTAATATTTCATGCAACATCTTGTCTCCTCTTTGTTACTCACCAGGCATAAACCTTCTGCCTGCTGCGTAAATGTTTATGTATATAGTAACAGTAACTAGCATTTAACCTGATGTGTGACATCCAGATTTAACTACATCCAATACCACTGTGGAGGTCACCATAGCCCAACAATAAACAAAGCACATTTTAGCCACAGTGTGGATATAAATACTGCTGAAGGATATCTGTAACTCTCTCAAGCTGCAGAAAGGAGCCAGTGAAGCCATTCAACCAAAATAGAAGCTTCTGCTTGCCTAAATGAACCAAGAGGATGTTATGGTGCAGACTAACTTTAGAAACAGGAAGTCACTGTTTCTTTGTGTGTGTCGGTATATATGTGTGTGTGTGTTTGTGCGCGCCCAAGTAGAGTGTATGTGTGTGCAGGTGTGTCTGTAGCGTGTGTGCGTGTGTGCGTGTATGTGTGTGTGTGTGTGTTTGTGTCAGTGTGTTGCTGCAGAGGGCCCACAGAAAGAGGGTGATGGTTGTGAAACGAATATGCTATTACAGAAACCAGAAGTTTGTCTCCTGCCTATTTTTAGAACCACAACGCTCAAAAGAGAGACAGAGAAGCACGCATACAGATCTTATCAGCATTCACTTCTCCTTATTTTTAAAATGTTCCAGATTTGATCTTGTTATAATACCTCTCGCGTTTTTTAAGACACAATTGATAAATAACAGACCATGAAAAACACATTGTTGGCTAAAAATACATTTAAATGCACTACTTCTTAGTAATGTGATGTTAAAAAGAAGTGTTTACTGTATATGTCCTCTCTTAGTGAAGTCTTGGTAATATGATCGGAAGCAATCAGGAGCTTTTGAAACCCTTTAGGGTTAGGGTAGAAGAAACCTTCACTGTTTAGTTGGCTCTTTGAATACACAGTGTGGTGACCAAGCTGGTTTTGTGTCCAGTCATGCAATGAGTCACACTGTAACCCTGCCTAAAGTAACAGCTGCGGTGTCAGTACTAAAACTCAAAACATATTTGTTTTGAAGCGTAGCATTTACTTAACATTGAAGGAAGATATCGAAAATGTTTTAAATACACAACAGTCAGTTAGTGTAGACAGTGTGTCTCAGGCAGGACATAGTTTAGTGTCATGTTGAAAGTGAGAAGAAGTCAGATATGTACTGTATGGCATTTGTTGTTTTCTGTGTAAAAATATACCACAGGTGTTTTTTCTGTTTAGATGAGAAGTAAGGCTGACTTCCTGATCATTTCCTTTCTCTCAGGGGAGTTTGGTGATTGTTTGTGTGTGTGAGAGAGTGTTTGCAGATTATCTGAGTCCCCACCACCACCACCACCACCACCCCGGTCCCGCTTCTCCAGTGATTGTCTGATTACCTTTGAAAACACACAGATCTTCTTCTGGTAATACAAGCTGTGCGGTTGCAACTGGTGCTTCATCTTTCACTTATTTTGTTACAGTAAAAAGCATCTGAAGCTTAAAACAACAAGCCCCATCGACTCTAACAGTGTTGCATACTGTACATTCACACAGGCAGCTGGAAGCGAGACAGCCTCAAATATTTGTGTGTCTCTCAGATTAGGTTTTGTCTGACGTGTCCTGGCCTCCTGGAGTTACCTGGCAAGGTAGGATTCCATTGATGCAGAAAAACTGTGCAGAGCAAGAAGCATGTAAATTATAGGCATGATTTTCAGAAGAGATATTTTCGCCCTGTATTTCCCGGTGTTTCTATCATGAGCTGTGCCAATAATCACACCTCAGAGTTTTAGCTGTCAGACAAAAGCTTGTTTATCTCTCTGTTTTTATTTGTGTCACACTTACAGTAAACACGGAAACAAAAGGCTGTCACTGTGAACAAATGGCGTTATCATGAACCCTGAACTGGGCTATCAAGCAGGACAACATGAATTGAAACCACTTGGCTTAAACTGTATGATATTATCTTGAACTGTAAACTGTTCCCCGCCTGTTTTTTATGTTCTAGTGTGCTTAAGTCTCACATAACCTGCAGTAAGAGGAGCGTGGGAGTGTTCCCTTCTTCAGAGGAATTTTGTCAACTCAAAATGCCTTCACAGACATGATTATTTCTCTCTCTGAGTTGCTTTTGAGAATGACGGTCAAACCACGTTGCTAGTCTCTGACAGTAGGCGAGTTCAGTAGGAACTGTATGCAGCCTGCATATGAAGCTGTGTTTGGGCTGGTGTGTTACAATGCTGAAAGTTAGATCTATCTCTCTGTAATTTATGGAAGTGTTGCAGGCTGCGTTAATGCCACACCATTTTTGCTGGAGCTGCTGTTAATATAAATAGTAAAAATGGAAGAACACTATGTTTTTAACTCCAGAAACAAAATGTAGTTACCATATCGGAATCTTTTAGTGTGCCTTGTGAATGTAGTTGGTTTGATGATGTAATCTTTAATTTGTGAGCTGGATATCTCCCCAAGCAAATTAATTCACTGCGATGAAGTAAGACTTTCTGACATTTGTGATGTGAGAGTACTGTAGAGTTGTCACTGTGTGGCAGTGCTATCCACAACAGTTCATGTGATTCAACAGAATATGCCAGTAAAGGAACATCCACTTACAGGAATTATGTGACTAATGTTGAGTAATATTTTGGGTTGCAGTCGTTCAAGCGTACGCGTTCAGTAAATTTCCACATCCTTCTCTCCCTCCCACTGTCCCTCTACCCCAGAGGGAGCAAGGTGTCTCCTTCCATACTGTATCTGTCTACACTTTTGTATCGGTACCGAAACATTCCTCACCATCTTTATTGGTTTCAGGTGTCAGTCACACTGACACGTGAAAACAGTATCAAGTTCCCTGAGAGCTGGCATTTGCTATGTTTTGTTTTTGTTTTTTTAATAAAACCTGAGAAAAAATTAATGTTGATGTTTTCCCCACTACCTTTTATTACTAGTCTTTCTGTTTGTTTTGTCTTATATAGGTCATGCCATCAAACCCAAATTTAGCCAAGCATGCTGCAGGTTTTTTATTTAACATTTCCACACTAAAACAACAGACCAATGTTATTTATTTTGTTGACTTGTGTACTTACATTATCAAAAATGTTGCTCACATTGTTCAAACTCAATGAAACCTTTTAATCAGTGTAACCATACGTTTCATTTTGGTTGTCTGTCAAAGACTAGCCACTACATCCTTTGTGGACTGATCGATTGATTTGATAGAGAGCAGCAGAAATACATTTTAAATCATTCAACATGAAAACTAAGATTGCTCTAAGATACTTACAGTGGCCTTCAGTTGCATAAGTGGATCAAATCCTTTTTGCACTCCCCTGCACCTGTAAAAAGACATCTGTCTTTCATTAGGTCACTGAGGCTTGGTTCAGTTGTCTCAGGCTTGCTAAATTTAGGTTTTTATATCTTTCATTTTAGTAAAACCTGGAGGGGTGATGACAGATTGATGTGCCTGACCCAAATGCCTTAACCACACTACGTTCAACTCCCCTCCCCATTTCTTTCATGATTTCTTTCTTTTATGCACCTCCAACCCCAAGATATACAAACATCCCTCTCTTTTGCTTTCCTGAATGCAATGTTGGACCATGGCCAGTTCACTTGAGGCAGGAAGACTTGAATGAAATGGCACATGACTGGCAAAGTTCAAGTTGACATCTGGGCATAAACCTATGCTAAATAAACTATGTGCACTCTTTATTATATGTATGTAAAATCCAAACAGTAAATTACTCTTTAATTGTTCTGTTCAACACATAGTTCCTCAGTGGACATTTGCACTACTTTTCTTACTCTTTATCAATGATGGCGATCTAAATATGACCAACATGCAAGACATTGTAAAATAGTCACATATTAAAGACAGAGGGCTGTAATCCATGAAGTAAGAAGCACTCCATAGACACCCCCTCAGTAATGACCCACACTGCATCGAAAAAAGTCCAGACAGTAACTTTTCAACAAACTGATGTGTTATTTTCTCTGTCTTTCTCCTTCTGTAGTGGATGTGATCATCAGCAACCAGGCTTCACTACCCGTTAGTGGGAACCAGCCAATGGACTTAAGAGTGACCCACAGGTTGTTACATCCAGGCCCAGATACGGCCATGCTGGCCCCCCGCCCTCCCTTCTTCCTGGGACCCCTCACCACTCAGCATTGCCCACAGTTTCCCCAGCAGCACTTACAGGTAAGGCCAGACTGAGGTGTCAGTCTAGCCAGTACAGATGGAGGGGAATGAAATGAAGCTTCAACAGCAACTGTGTCAATGTGCAGTGGTGATGACTACAGTATAGGGTGGAGTAATTGGATGAATGAATTGGCTATCCTTGAAAGGGTAAATATTCAGCTAACAGACCTAATATTCTTGTAAAATTCTTACTTCCTTTTAGTATTGCCACATTAGACCACTTTAGCATTTTATTTTCGTGAGATACAATGAGTGTAAGGCAGACAGACCTCGTGCCACATTAGCCACAAGAACAAGCTGGCTGCTTTCGCCACAGATGCAATATTCAGCAGAAATTAGTAAGAAGTAGATCAGGTTACTGTAAATAGACCAACTTCTCAGCATTTAATTCTAATCGACAATTATCACAGAACAGCTGATCGATGCTGTACTCTGAGTGCTAGCATACTATTCCTTCGTCGAGAGTTTCATTTAGTGTGCACATCCTTCCTAATATTCATCTGTATACCGATACTTGTTTGCCAGAGACTGTGACTCTAGCAATGTTTGTGCCTTTTTATATCTCACATGCAAACTCCACACAGACTTGACTGGTCAGTATTAACATTTCTTCATTTTTTTTCCTTCTTAGTATAACACTGAACAACGGCCTCGAGAGATGGAGGAAGAGAAAAGAGAAGAGCTGCAACAGCTGATACGAAAGAGTAAAAATGAGCAGAGTGAGTCGAATGTGTTAAATAACTTCATACTCTCATGTGTTTTTGTAAGTTCTGTGAAAGACCATAAGGTCGTTGACGTGCTCTTCATCTGAGTCATAGCAGACTGTATGTTTCAGTGAAAAAGAAGGGGATTTCCATCAGCACTGTGATGTATTCTCAGATTCCAAGGAAATTTGTACTCATATCAAACCGAAGCCCAACACATTTGTTTTAGGAAACACTTGGTGCTGTCTTTATGTTTACCATGTAGAGGAAATGAAGACTGCACAGCGCAAAGTGACAAAAATCCTGGATCCCATTTCTGAAGTCACATGACTGCTTTTGGATGCATACTTAACTTACAACATCAGTCACACTGTTGGCTATTGGTCTGCCTGTTACGTGGCTGTGTATGTTGCAAAGCATTGTCTTTTTCGTGATGTATTATATTGTCTGGCAGGTGCTGTAGCCAGTCCCCTGGTGAGGCAGAAACTTCGACAACATATAATTATGAAGAGCCAGCCTATCCATGACAGGGTCACTCCCAACCACAGCAGTCCAGCATATGGGTAAGAGAGACATCAATGATTTTTCATTGCAGAACATAGACTGTGAGAACAAACACAGCACATCCCCAGCAAAGACATAACCTTTTATTGTGGTAATACTGCAGAACAATGGGATGGATGAATTGAGAAAGCTGTGTTTTATATTGCTTTTGAGGCCTTATCCTTTTGTGTCTTTATTTAAACTAATACAATGTAATTACAAATACAACAATAGAGCAACTCACCCCATTCCTATCTGGTATTGTTTTGCTTACCAAGGCTACCGGTCCCTGACATGCACCCAAATCCTCAGCCTCCATCCTGTGACCAGCGTAAGGACATCCCCCTGCGAAGAACAGGTGAGACACCTCTATGATTGGGGCTCTCACCCTGAGGTTAAAGCTGTGAAGGTCACCGGTGATTTTCCATTTCAGATCTGTTCTCTTGTGGCGTGCTCTGTGTAACCTGAGTTAGACTCCAAATCATCTTACTGCATAGCTCAGTGGAATATTTTGTTTAGTGTGATACTTTTCAGTGTCTCAGCAAACTGTCATTATGTTACATATTCTGCACTGAAGAAAGAGAGAGTGAGGGAGACAATGAACATACACAGGAGTGTCTTTACAATTGAGATGAAGGAATCTCATTAAGCATCAGGCCTGCAGGGCCAGAGAGAAGCTGAACAGCCATAAAAACAACAGAAACAGTGAGACACAAAGACCAAAGCAGTTACATAACTTTAACTTAGGTATGTGTAAAATGAACTGCGTGAGAGTCTGGAGTAGGGCTCTCTCGCTGTGTGAATGAGAGTGGGAGTGGTTCTGCCTTCCTGTACATTTCTGCGAGTACACCAGCCATTATTTATTTGCGTTGCCCTAGAACCCTTAGCACACACACACACCCTCCAGTGCTTTTGTTGGCTCCGTGACAATATAAATTTGCCTTTTTTCTGGTCTAAGCCAGCCACTGATTGATTACTTTGTTTGGGTTTATTGGAGACTGACCAATGTATACATGGAACTGTTTTATACTTTTGACCGGGGTTTTGGTATTTGCATGGTTCAGATTGCTTTAATTTGATTCTGTTATGGAAATTTAGCAACATCACTATTGTGTATTCACTCCTGAGTAGTTGCATTCTTGTTGATGTAGAAGATTTATCAGAAAGTTTATCATCAAGTTGTATGAGTTTGAGAGCATTAAGTATCTTTAGTTTTTTTTGAGACATTAGGCATAATTACATCAGTGTCTTTGTATGTGTATGCATTTGTGCATGTGCTTCTTCACATATGTGTTTGTCAATGTGCAGTCTCTGAGCCCACACTGAAGTGGAAGCTAAAGAAACTCATCACCACAAGGCCAAACCCACTGCAGCGTAAGATCAGTGCCCCTCCTGCTGTCAAGCACAGGACAGAAACTCTAGGTAGAGTATCTGCATTTAGCCGAATAACTCTCATGAGCTTATGCTTCTGTATTAATTCAAGTTAATGTTGCCTTGATGTACCATTTCCATTTCTGTTACTTTTCAACACAAAACACTTAAAAATGTTTTTAGGAAGACACATCATCCAGTTTCAACCCATATCCTAACATATATTGACATGGTTTAATTAATTTTCTGTTTTGTTATTTGCAGCTGTTTCATGTCATATTTAGCTGTTTCTCCATTCTGTCACCCAGACTCCTCCCCAAGCAGCAGCAGCAACCCAGCTTCAGGTTGCAGCTCACCAAATGACAGCCTCCATTCAGATAATGGATCCCTCTCATTGGCTCATGAGGTGAGCATTTCTTTTCTATTTATATCATAGCAATTTAACAGACTTTCTTTTCCACATTAGCATATACCAAGTGCACAGGTTAAGGTTCAGTGTCGTGTTCAAGCATACACAATACAACGCAGGGGACAAGAAGTGTCCTGCCTTCATGACATGTCTGTTAAATCTTGTTATTATTAATTAATCATACAATATTCCCAAGGGAACCTCTTTTTAAACCTTAAAAGAGTATCTTATTTAGGTGTTTAATGCAGCACAGTAATGTTTTCAAACACTTTAAACAGGGAGATTTGAGAAGGTTTGATGGACATTTGTACAAATACATTAATTTGAATCTGTTTAATCCCACCTTTTTTCTAGTTGTAACAGTAGTGCAGGTTAAACACTCAAGACTTATATAATAACAACATCACATTTATCACCTGTATAAAAGTTGATAAGCTTAATGCTCTGCCCTTGGCTTCAGTAGTAAGGAGAGTTATGTGCATGTATGTCTTGATGTTTATATGTTCAAAACGGATAACATGATAATCTGTGCCCGATTATCTGTACAGATGATTTGTATAATTAAAAAATTCTGCCTCATTAAATCACAGAGGTTGCTGCTGAAGGATGGTAATTTAGCACATTTCACTTTGTCTTCCAACCCGACTGCAATGCCCAACATCACTGCTGGACTTCCTGCCCAGGTGAGCAACCATCCATTGTAGGATCACAGTCAATATATAGATTGCATTTTTTGTTGCTCAACAATTAATTCACAAACAAGTTCCTTAATCGTGCATCCGTTTAATGGATCCCTCTCATATATATATATATATATATATATATATATATATATATGCAAATTCAAGCTATGAGTCTGTGTGTATCTAAGACTGTCTAAACTAGTGCCTGCATACTTAAACCCTTAAAAGAAACGTGTGATATATTTAGGCTTTCACTTCCCTCTTGTTCTCTGTGGTGCTTTCGTATCTTGTGAATCAGTCTTGGTAATTACCTCACTTGATGACACTGGTAACACATTTGTTGTGCAGTATCTCTGCATTTAAACAGTCCATTAAGCCCTCGATCTATGCATTAACCCTCCATTTTGCTCACTTGTGTAAGCTGCAACTATGACCAGGGCTTCCCTAATTCCTTGTAATCTTTACAGCATTTCTTATTATCATTTTTCCTCTCTTGCTCTCTCCTCTCTCCCCAGGCTGACTTGCGAGTAGCCAGGCCATTGGCAATGTCCGCTCTTCATCAGGTCTACTTACCTCTGGAAGGAAGCAGTCCGGGTCTAGCTCAGCGCCTGCAGCCTGTGCTCATACTGGAACCACATACTGGACTGGTGCGCCCCCAGCTTCTCTCGCGTGAGTTATTTATAACTTATAAAGTGTTACAGCAGAATCAGAAATACCTCAATATGCACATATACAGAACACATGCATTTGGACAAGAAGCATGTATTAAGATGTTTGATTAATCTTTTTAGTATTAGTATTCACGACGTCTTGCCATCCATGCAGCAGGTTGTTCACCTTATTTGTCAGTGGGAAATGCTTTGAGTTCATCCCAATACCCACACTTGCACCTACTTTTGTGGACTATTTCTGGTGACTGGATGTTTATCACACTTCTTTAAGACACATTTGATTAATAAGGACATTCCGCGGCTTACACAGCTTCGTCGAGTACTGATGTCTTGTTGGTTTCATTTAATTCCCTCATTATAAAGAAATAAGTGGGACTGACCATACAGTATTACAGTTTGATTAGGGAAAAACGCACATTTACCAGCTAAGAGAAGAAATGAATAAAGCAGTTCAGATTTGAGCCGCATAGCTGTACTGTACATAAAAGTGGCATAACATGCTGTATTTCAAACTTTATTTGCCATTGATAGGATAAGATATTCAATGGATGCTGTCAGTGTCAGATATACCAACATTCTCATTAAGAAGAATATATATTTTTTCATATTAGATAAGTATTAACCATCTGTGCAAGCTCCATCATTATATGCATAATGTTAAAAATAGTATTCCCACTGATTCCAAAATGTCATGAACTAAATGCTACTAGCAGAGAAAAGTGTGCATCAGTGTCCGTTAGGTGTACTGGATGTCTGACTTTTTGTATCATATGTTAAAGATCACACAAGTTTGTGCTTATTCAGACCTTTTTAAGATGGACAACTTTTAGCCATCCTTCTTTTATTGCCGTACTGTTTATATCTGAGGTGATTGCAGGAACATTGATGTCCTGTCTGGCTTGTACAGCATTGCTTTTGCCTGAATATCATAAATGGCACAACAGCGCTCTCTACTGAGCTTTTAGCAGTGATGCTGTTTTACGAACAATACAGAAATATGATATACCTGCAAGCAACTTGATATGCTTTAACTGCAAGCAACTGATTTGAACAGTGAAACTGAATTTTTTTCTTTGAAGACATTTTTTTTTTCTCGCCACTTTTTTGAACATGAAGTACAGCAATGCCATACTTCACTTTGACTACACCATCTGTTTGTCAGATATGAATAATTGATCTAGTTTATAACCCCATAATGAAATCAGCTGTCTTTCTTTTCCCTGTTTTTTCTATATCCATTTTGTTTCCCTTACACCCTAGCATTACCTTTCAATTTCCATTTTACTTTCCTCCTCCCCCTGTGTTGGTGTTTTTTGCCGCTTTTTGTCAGATTTATCTTAATCCCATCTACCACTGCGTCTCTGTATTTTCTTTCTCTGCCTGCCCTCTTCTTTACTCATTATTGTAACCTGTTTCTTCCCTCATCTCTCTGCAGTTCATGGTTTGAGCTCCGTTCCTCTGCAGCAGCCTCACCTGTCCTCCCCCTCCAGGAGAGATGGCTTAGTCACCTTGTCCTCCCACAAACCTTTGGAGCGAACACGCTCAGAGCCGCCACCCTACAGCCACTCACCCCTACCTCTGCATACCAGCCATTACCTGCTCCCCCAGCAATACCACAAGCTGGAAAGGTTCAAGCAGAATTCACACCTGAGCAAGGTAACAGGAGGCACGGACACAAGCATGTTACATAAAAAAACTGTTATAATACTGATACTGACTAATGTTTTTAATTATATTTACTTTATAGAGTTGTTTGGAATTTTTGGGATTTCCCTTTCAAAAGATGCAAAGATTTGAAACAGATAGGGTTTTCAACCAACAGAAAACAAATTTGGATCTTTTTCATCCTCTGCATTTCAACCACAGCAACAGTTCCACACTCAAGTCCAGCAGAAGACTTCAGAAAGTTATGCATACAACATGCTTTTCTGAAGAGAGCATTTAAGCTTCTGGTGAAATTCAGCAGATGTCCATATTGACATTTTACTTGTTTGTTTTCACGGGCTTCATACATGCCCACTGATGATGCTAATGTCAGGACTTCCATTCGGATCCAACTGGCATCTGGTACTCACTGAAGTGCCTAAAACTTCATTCAAGAATCAGAACCAAACCAGTTCTCTGTTAGTCAAGAAGATTTAACTGGAGTCATTGTTTGTTATGAGCACAAATGCATCTTACAGAAAATATTAGCAACTTTAAGTCTTGAACACTGTAAAACTTCTGCTTTCTATTAGCTTACAAGCAAGTCCATTGAGAAGCCTCGCCTGACACAGATTCCATCGGAGGACATGGACCTGGAGGAGACCGGATCAGGAACAGGTTCAGGGACGGGGTCTGTCTGCGGCTCAGAACCGGGCTCAATGTGTGAGGATGGCTACCGCAGGAGACAGAGCACTGCCAGCACAGACTCAGTTTACGACACAGAGTCCACTACCTCCTCCCGGGAGAGCTTGATCGAGCCCTCACATCCTTTCAGTCAGGTACTAATTTAAAGTCACTCTCACATACAGATCTTGTCAGAGGGATGATGTGTTACGTTTCCTTAAAAACTAAATGTTCTCAATGCTTTAACTTTCTTAATGGTACTGAACAAAGTATTTGACACTGACTCTCTGCTAATTAACTTAATTAATGATCTCAGTATGTGCACATTGATAGTACTGGGTATTAGTTAACAGGTTAGCAGATCATGATATGCCCACCGATATAGTTCTTGCAGTGATAGTAAGGGAAACCAAAAGTAAAGAAATTGCATTCCTAGTGTATTCACAACAATTCACTTGATGGGACCATGATTATGCCATCAGGGGGCGCTGTTGCTTTATTTATACAGGTTTAAAAAAACTTCATTGTTGCTGTATGCAATCTAGTAATGAGAGGTATTGGACTACCACATGGAGGGTAGTTTTTACCATGTGCTGCTGCTGCTGCTGCTGTTAAATACTTCCATTCCCTTTGCCTGTTCTCCTTATCACCTACTGTTCTGGGAAACACAGAGGCAGGTGACCCTTAGACCAGGTCTCCAGCTGGATCCCCTGAGTGTGCCTACCCTCATTTGGCCCCACCAGCCTCTGGGTCGGACCCAGTCCTCCCCAGCCTCCACCTCCCTGCCACCATCCTCAAATCCACCCACCTCCATACCTTCCCTGTCACTGTCCAACCCTGCTACAGACATCCAGCTGCGCTTCACCACAGGTGAGTGACACATTATTGATCAGTGACATGTGAAAATATTTTAGTTACAATTTATATGCAACGGGATTGTACCAATACTGAAGAGGGAAAATAAAGTTAGATGATATGTGTTTATGTGTGTGTGTGTGTGTGTGTGTATGTATCTAGGTCTAGTTTATGATGCTCAGATGCAGAAGCACCAGTGTACCTGTGGGGACAACAGTCGCCACCCTGAGCATGCAGGGAGAGTCCAGAGCATCTGGTCCAGACTGCATGAAAGAGGCTTAAGGAGCCAGTGTGAGGTATAATGCAAGAAACTACACACCGCACTGGCAAATGCATACACCATGACATCATGAGCATATATATATATAAACATGTGTGTTTGTGTGTATTTGTAGCGCATCCGTAGTAGAAAGGCCACCATCGAAGAGCTGCAGTCAGTCCATTCAGAAAAACACGTGCTATTGTTCGGCACCAACCCGCTCAACCGCCTAAAACTGGACAACCCCAAGCTTGCTGGTAAGAATAATGGTAAAACAACACAATAACAATACTGTAGTACTACCAGTAATATTGTATTGTATTCATGACAGTTAAATGCCATACATTTTCTTCCACAGGACTCCTATCTCAACAGATTACTGTGATGTTACCATGTGGAGGGGTTGGGGTGAGTACTACACTCTCACGCACGCACACACATCACAGACCCCTTTAAAACACAAGTCATGTGGGAATATTTCCACTTATCTAATTGCATTGCTGAACAGCAAACATTACATGGCTGATTATGCCCCATTACACAATTAAGCTAATTATGCTACAAATTGCTAATGTTATTGTTTTTGGCTAAGATAACTTTGAAACCTCAAAAATCAAAGACTGTACAAAGGTGAGATGTGGGAGAAAGAGAAAGGAGGATACACGTAAAGACTGCAGCATTGGACTGTAAGGAGGGACGGAGGGAATGGATGAGGGGAAACGGAGAATGAGGATACAGATGAAGTAAAATGGGATCAAATACAAAAGTAGGACACCAGATTTGATTAAATTAAAGTATGTACAATGAGGGAACAATGAAGGAGATAAGCGAGACAAAAAAACGTTTCTCCTCTGAAATGGCAAAACACAGATAATGCCCATAATAACTGTTGTGAAGCATGAGGACAGGAGAAAAGAGGAGAGGAGGAAAAGCTGAAGGGGGTTGGGTGTCAGTTGATAAGAGGACTGATCTGCCTGGATTTCCGGCCCTTGGCTTCTCTGGTGAAGAGGAGTGATTGGAACAAGATGGCAAAGTTTGTGATAAAAGAAATTCCTCTGATTTCATTGTTCCACAGCAGTACAGCAGCACGCCACCACAGATAAGTTCTGAAAGATAGAGTAGAATAAATAGAAACACAAGATGGGTTTTTTTTAACAATAGATAGCAGCAAAGTCAAGTCATTGTAAACAGAAAACAAGCCCTTCAATGGTTGTTAGCGTCCACAGACGTTAAGGGTCCACTGTCACATGTTTTTTTATTATTTTCAGATATGCTACATGAATACACTACACTATAAGAATAATTATTTGAGGCATCTTTTTTTTTTTCTAAAATGTAGTCAAAAGTAAAGTCAAGTCTGTTCATGTAAATATATGTAAATAAATGTCAATAGCAAATTCCTTATTGGCCAGCAGCATGACTAAATGTGGTGAGCCTTGCAGGTAAAATTCTGAAAAACTGGTCAGACTGGATATATGTAAGTTCAACCAGTCGAGACTATGAATAGAGTTGATGAGTCCACCCATTCAAACAGAAGGCATTTTAATAGCATCTTCAATTAGCGTATGTGGCTGACTTCTAAACTGACTTTACATGTCTGTCACTGTTTTGTTGACAGGTAGATAATGATACAGTTTGGAATGAACATCACACATCAGCAGCTTCCCGTATGGCTGCAGGATGCGTCACAGACCTGGCACTGAAGGTGGCACAAGGAGAGCTGAAGGTGTGTCTGTGTAACCTCTGTCTTGTGTTGTTTCAAAGCTGCAGTGTAACCAGCTAATGTCTGTGATATTAAATGTATCAGCAGCAATATGAAGACACAAATCTTTTTAAACTCTCATGTTTGGGGATAGAGTATTATAAAAGCAGCAAGGTGTTAAGGTTTTTTTTTGTGCTCTCACAGAATGGCTTCGCAGTGGTGAGGCCCCCTGGACACCATGCAAACCATTCCTCCCCTTTGTAAGTACAGCAGCACACACACACACACACACGCACACACATACCAGGAGCCAGGAGGCCTGCAAAGTGTTTCAAAGGATTTATTGCAGATCAGCTATACTTCTGAGCAAGAGAAAAAGAGAAAGAGAGAGAGAGAGGGAGAGAGAGAGAGAGCCTATGTCTCTCTGTCCTAATGTATGTGTGTCAAAGTTTGTGTGGTGTGTGCTACCTGCCCAATGCCCAAGGCAAACTACCTCCTCTGTTCAGTTGCTTTTAAGCTTTCAAGACACAAAGCAAAGCACCTCAAAAGAGCTAGTGTGCATGTGTGCGTGCACTGTACATGTGTGTATTTGTGTGGATGTGAATACTTGTGTGCATGGATTTGTGTCAGTCTTTGATAGGAGGCATTAGCCAAGTAACCACATTCAGCTGGGACTGTGTGTGTGTGCTCAGCAGTGCTTGTCACTGGTTATTTATGGGATGATAATGACTTTTCTTGATGAGCAAAGTTTGGACAGCATATAATATATACCATTCACGTACACACACACACACACACACACACAAAGGCGCTCACACTTTACGACCCATGCTGACACTCCAACATTCCTCCATTGTTTTTCATACATCAACACTTTTTTTGCATACTTTTATTGTAGACAGTGAGTGTTGAGGGATCTGCTGCACCAAGTTGTGAGTTCATTTCTCTGAAATCATCTCACATCCTGCCAGCATTTCTCACTGTGTTATCATTTGGAATGTGGAGTGAATTTTATGATAAGCTTGGTTTTGTGTTTGTCACAAAATTTGTGGGTTCTGCATTTCTCTGGAGAGCAGGATTTCAGATTCAGCATTATATTCTTAAATAAAAAGCCATTTTTGTTTGTCAGCAGAGGAAGATGAAATACAAAATAACTTGAAATAAAGCATCCTCATTTCTCAAATATTTGCTGTAAATGTGTTTCCCTCTTGACCTGCACATTGTAGTCAATGCGGTGACTGTCACAGCCTGGACTGAATAGCCACCACATGACGCCAGATAACTGGAGACTTGTCTTAGAGGTTCCTAAGGTCCATATGGTGATTGTATGATATTAATTTGCTGAAGATGTCCTGATAAACACATGTGGCTGCCATTCTTCCTGTCTGTTTGTCCAAAGTGGCTTCTGTTTCTTCAACTCTGTGGCCATCGCTGCCAAGCAGCTCCAGCACAAACTCAACGTCAGCAAGATCCTCATAGTGGACTGGGTAAGGACCCACCGCATGACCAGTACCACTGGTCCACACATGGACAGGAATAAACAGACAAAAACACAAATGCTTAGGTACACATATGTATCGTGGGTACAAACAAGGCCCCAGATGCAGAGCAGATCTGTACAGTAGCACTCCTAGTCATCATTTAGTTCATTTAGACACTGTTATCTCTGGTGTCCATGTGTGAGATGAACTGTCACATATACTTAGAATAGACACGAAGTCACACACAGTCACATAAACACACACCTCCACATGCATGTGCAGATATTGATCCACAGCCAGGTGGTCGTCTCTGTTCAACATGTGTGTATATGAGCCTGCCCTGCACCGTGTCTTTACACACTGCAGGCTCTCTGGCATATTATTGCATCAAACAGTAATTATTACCTGCTTTATCAAAAAGCCTTCAGATCAAAATGCATTTGAAATTGACAGGGAAAAGCCGTGCAGGTTTTACAGAAGAGACTACACCAAGTGTTTCTTATTAAATATTTTTTTGTTGTTTTGAATTAATATATGAAACAATCAAGGTTTTAATTATGAGAAATACCTGCATCGGTCCTTGACAGTTTTCTTAACTTGTTATCTGAACATTGACCAGGACGTGCACCATGGCAATGGCACCCAGGAGACCTTCTATAATGATCCAAGTGTGCTGTACATCTCTCTACATCGACATGACGACGGCAACTTTTTTCCTGGTAGTGGACATCCCATTGAGGTGTGTACAAAACAGACCTCCACAGCACTGCAATGTTTTTCTGCTTTTGTTTGTATTGTCATGGTGACATCTGGATGTTTGTTTATCCTTGCATGTACCTAGATTCTTGCGAAAAACAATAGAATAAAGAGAAACCTTTATACTTAGGTAGTCTCTAGTGGTAGAGTATTTTATATACTAATTTGACTGCCTAAGATACACAGTTCATAAAAATACCACCCACGTCTCATGAAGATAAATATGCTGGCATAGAATCATTTGGTAATTGTGTCATTCCAGTGGGGCATTAGGGAGCTCAAGAGCCTTGTGTTTAGCATTTACTTGTCAAAACAGGAAGAATAATTATAACGTTAAATCAAGTAATAATCAACATGATATAAAGCTCCAATTATAACCTCAGTTTTGTCATGATGTCTGACTTTCATGATTGCTGTCTGCACCACACAAGGAAAAATAGGACCGGCTACTATAGATTGTTATCTAGCAGTGTAAAGGTTTAGGATTACAATATCTGACCAGTTGGAGATGTCACAGTTAAATCAAACATTTTATTGAGACAAGTAGAATCTGAACAAACTGACTGTAATTTGAGCTGATAACAATATAAATCTGAACACCACGTTTCTAAAAGTTTCAACTGAAGGTCTCTTCAGTGTCATTTAGAATTTCTCTTATAGTTGTGATGCGCTCCCAGCTCTACAAATATAATTTAAAACACAGTTTTTGACTTTGCATTGTCATTGTTAGCGAGGTAAAAATTTCAAGTGCTGCACATGTGGTTATTCAGTGAACTCACCATTCATGGTGCTATTGAGGATCTGCTGTAAGTTTACTTCCATATTTCTAGTTTATTTGAGAAACTTTGGGGCTTTGGATGTCAGAACTTCACAACAGGATGTGTACAGTGGAATTGCATGCCTATGTTTGCGTACAGGAAATTGAGATGCCTATGAATGCTGCCTGTGGTCTTACCAGAAACCAAGTGTGATGACTATCCACAGTCAGATGAACTGACCCCAACCCACGCTGGCATTCACCACCCATTCAGCCCCACACATTCCCTCTTCTTATTCTCCCATCCTCCCCCACAATAATGAGGATAAAATAGTCAATGTTTTCCCATAAAATCCCCTGATGAGGGACGGTACATAAAACGCTTTCTCGGCTTGGATGTGGCTTCGCCTTAAGTGGCCTCTCAACCTCTGTTGAGCAGTGTGGTAAACCTCTGGAGTCTCGCTGTCCCCCGTGTAGGTATATAACACACCATGGGGTAGGGGTGTGATGTCATAGCCATAACAGAGAGTGCCGAGTACCTCTCAGAAACCAGCGATGGCCTAATCCAGCACAGCAACTCTTGAAACATGAAAGAGAAAGAAGTCAGAGAGGAGTGCAAGAGACTCGGAGCTATAGTAGGAATTGTGTGTGTGTGTGTGTGTTCAGCTCCGCGTGTGTGTCCACGTGCACAGGCGTGTGCATGCGGGTACATTACCAGTTGGCAGAGGACAGGAGGCCTCATGTGTTTTTCGTTTGCCCTGTGAACATCCCGTCCACCGAGAGAAGAATGGAGACAGACGCTCTGCGATGCTCATCAGCATTCTTTCTCTTTCAAGCATCCTCTCACACCCATATGCACACACACACATACACACACACACAAAGGAAATTACCACGTGTTGTTGCCAAGAGCGTGTCAATCAACCTCCTCAATCTCCCCTCAAACTGACACATTGACTGATGGTGAAGGGCTCAGAGAACAGCTAAATGGCTGCTAGCAGGACTACAAAGAGAGAGGCAGGAATCCTTAAACCTTCTTTCCAAGATTCGGGCCTCAGTTCACTCTCTGCCCCAAATATGTGAGGTCAAACTGAGAGGAGCTCCATCGAATGTGCATGGCATTTTGGATTACACGCCAACCTCAATGCAGCTAAAAAAGCCACTAAAATCATTTACAACATGTAAAGAGTAACACAGAGTGGTATACCATTATTGTTTTATTTGACATGTCATATATACCAGGCCTACTAAGCTACCTTATACAGAGCACACAGTATACAGTCATTCCAATTTTCACTATATAAATACACTTTACAACATACACTATGTCATTCTTATACATTGTTTTTTATATATCACACAGCAGTTTCTAAATGAAAAATACTTCCTTGCCTAAAGCTTGGGAACCGTGAACGGGTGTAACTGTTGTGGCTCAGAGTGATTTATAAGGCCATTTGACAAATTGTATCAAAATCAAAATGGAGGGACAGGGGTGTTGAATTAACAGCCATCCGTCTTTCATTTAGGAATCATAATCACTCCCTGGTGTTGCTTAAAGAGATGCAGCCACTTTCCCTCGGTTGCTGCAATGCAAAGTTTTGCAACAGCACTGCTGATTTTGTGAACGTTCGACACAAATCCGTCATCGTCGTGCAGTTTCTCAACTTTCACTGGGACTCATTAACTTTCTTGACATTCACTGAAAGTCTTTCTGTTTTGTAGTCTCACTTTAACTCAGTCTCACTCTTTCTCTCTCTGTCCAGGTGGGCACAGGTGCAGGCAAGGGCTTCAATGTGAATGTAGGATGGACGGGAGGTTTGAACCCTCCAATGGGTGATGCAGAATACCTGGCTGCATTCAGGTAAAGAACGGATTGTGTCTTTTAGCCACGTCATATTTCTTTGAATACTGTTGTGCCAAAGCATTTGAAATCTGAAATTAAAGGTCTTTAGTGGTGTTTCAGCTTGTCCATGGCTGCTGTTTACTGATGTGTATATCTGCATACATTACTTCTGACCATAGTATTCATAATGCCAAACCACTATAAGTTTTGTGTCTTTGCAGTATAAAAGTCAACTTATTTGTAGTATTTTATATTGGAATTCATGCACTGATGTTCAGGTTGCAAGCTCAGGAGGCAGGTATATTCTTGATGAATATTCAGTGTTAAATCCAAAACACACTGATCTCCTCCGGCTTTATGACGGTGGTCATATCAGCCAGTACCAGTATACACAACAGCTGTGCAAGAAGCTTGGAAATCAGTGCCAATGCTTTTGCCATTCAGTATCCTCCATGCTCCACACACAGATCTCTGATTCTCAGGTTGATCATTCCCAGATCTACGACACAGGTAAAGCAGAGTCTGTTTAAATCACGTGTTTTGAGTATAAACCTGTGTCCCTGCTGTTGCTGATAGTCAATACAGTTTTGTATGAAACAGGCTGAACATTAATAAGATTTCTGGTAATAGTTCAGTAATAAGGCATTTGCAGTAACTCATTGTTGAGCTAAATGCAAAACCCTTACTTCAATGTGTTACCCAGACACACCTTTGCTCTCACCACACTTTTCGTTTCATTCAGGCTATTTTTCCTGAATGAATATGGTTTGGTTCTGCACTACACTGTAATGAACTCAGAATGTTTCTGTCAGCAACACTGGCTCGCCACCAGATGATTAAACAGTATGTGAGCTCTACATGGTGCTGCATGCAGCAGACGCAGTGGGTGGGCCTCTCGTCAAAGGAAAGATGCTAATGAGCTAACCCATACTGGTAAAATCCATAGACCCAATAGGCAAGCTCGGAAACACTAAGTCCAGTGTTTACTGGAGCCTTGGATGCTAATTAAGAAACAACTGGTCCCTTCCTGAGCAGGCGTCTGGTTTTGGTATTTTTCATCCAGTTTGGGAAATGGCAAGTGTTTTCATGTGTAAAACTTCCTCAGTTCACCACAGTATAGTACTGTACTGTATTGTGCGTCACCCATAGAAGCTTTTATCAAATCAGAGCTCTGTAGAGAGGGAGTGTCTTGGTGTCCAGTGGTTTGAGGCACAGACTGTGTAGCTGCAATGTCCGGGATGCAAATCCAGGCAAAGACCTTTGTCACATGTCATCATGGGCGGACCTGAATTCCTCAGTGATTAAAATTGGTTTGGGTTGGAAAGAAGAAAAAAAGAAAAATGACAGAAACAAACAAAATGCGTTATGGTTGAATAATTTTTCAGTGAACTTTGCCACCATTCTGTGAATTAACTGGTGCAAATAAATGCATAACTCACGATACAGACAAAATTTAATGCATCATGAATTCATGTTTATGCAATTAAGTCTATCTAGGCCGATGCCAGTTCTGTAATTCAATTTGAATACTTGATTTAGACGGCAGGGTGTTCCAGACTCAGTGTGTTTCTCTTCGGGATGGAACAGAAAACTAGCCAGAGTGTGGTTGTTGATGATGTGTGTGTCTGTTTTTGGGTGTGTATTAGTGACAGGGGAAATATTGTGGTCGAGAGCGGTGGTGGGACTCTAGTACAATCAAGAGAGAGCTCAGCTGCACTGAGATTAAGTGTCATGACGTAGTGTGTATGTGTGGAGGATTACTAAGGTGGTCACAATTTAAGGTCAGTCTAATCACCGGTAGCACAGCGCACACGTAACTTCCCCTTTCTAAGGAAGAGCGTGTGTTTGCAGGTATCTTGGCCTGTGCATTGAACGCCTGCAAATGCACACATTTCCTTGTGCATTTCCAAGCAGCTACTGACGAATGATGAACTATGGAGGAGAGGAGAATACAGCAGAAAAGAGGAGAAGAAGTGGGGGGTGCATTGTTAGGGAATCCAAAGGCGGCGTAATTAGGCCCAATGGATCCCAGATGGCTGGCTGTCAGTGACGTGAGAAGAGGGACGAGCTCCTAATAGGAACCAGACGCACACAAACGCCTTTGAACTGCCGCTGAGAGAGAGAGAGAGAGAGAGAATGAGTGAGAGAGAATCAAACGCGGCATGGGCCGTGCGCTCTTGCTAAATAACTGGCAGCGGGAGACAAGAGGAAATAAGAAGGAGAGCATAGAAGCGGGGAAAGTGGTCTCCCCTGAGTAGAGTGTACAGTACGTGGACATCTCAGCCCAGATATGCCAATGGTCTCCGTTTTTATCTGTTAATGTCACTCACGAAAACCTTTTCAACGTTTGCCACCTGTCTAAAGTCTTTTCTCTGTCTGTTTTCTTTCTTATTAAATATAAATATCGAGGAAAGCTTTGCAGAACCCTCCTGCTCCTTTTTTCAGCAGGGCTCTGCTTCACATTTAAACAGTTGCACACATTCACACCTGGGAGGTGCCCCACCTTCTAGTGTTGGCTGCTTACCAGGAGTGGATCAAGAACAGAGATCAAGCACTTGGAGCATTGCCTTTGATAATTCCTCTTTTCATCATTTTCAAATGGAGGGAGTTTACAATTAAGTAAATGTTTGCAGTTAACAGTCCAGAAAAAGTCCTACATTATGTGAATGATGTAGCTGAAAATCACCTCAACTACATTTATTTTTTATTTTGCAGGCAACTAAATTATTGCTCTTGTTCAGCCTGCTCTGATGTTAATTCAATCACACAGTGATTTCCCTTCTCACATTATTTTATTCGCTCTTCCCAGTTCTCATTTTCTCACAAATCATGAACACTTGTTGAAAACACAACCTCTGAAATATGCTATGTAATTTCAGCTAGAGGGATGAATGAATGTAACTCGGTTTACAGCATTGGGTTTCCTCTCTTCGTCCTCAGAGCTGTGGTGATGCCCATCGCCCATGAGTTTTCCCCTGATGTGGTGCTCGTGTCAGCTGGCTTTGATGCTGTCGAAGGACATTCGTCATTGCTGGGAGGCTACAAGGTCACAGCCAAGTGTAAGGCTCACATGCAGCAAACATTAGCATACTCTTGCACACACACACACACACATATATATGAGTTGTACTCCCCAAAACTTAAATGATTATTCTGGTGTTAGTAAACGTGTCTCATTTTTCTGATTGATATCTGTCTTATATGAGCCTGGAGTTACAATAAATATTAACCTGTCCTGTATTTGGCACTTTTCTTCTTTGTGTTTTAATGGAGAATATAAATAGACTCAGAGAAAGCTTGTGTTAATGAATCATAAAGCTCCATTATTACTCACAGACTATTGTCAGATGGATGAACACTCTTTCACAGCTGAACAGTCTTCGTGTTGATAAGAATCACTGCATCTTGAGTGCAGCTTCGTGGAGAAATTGAAGTTTGTTTGTGTATACAGATTTTTTTTGTTTCCAGGAAACATTTTTTATTTTTAAATAAGACTCAGCTTCATACATCTCATGAGAACAGACATGATTAGACCTGAAATGCATCTACGTGGAAGGAGTCAGCAGTCCAAATAATGATGTGAAACCAGCATGTAAACATTCACAGTAATTTTGTGAGTCACAGACTGACATGGAAAGTGTGGCTAACTTTCAGCAACACTGAAGGAACCCTTAATTTTCATTAACCCTGATCAATGGAGAAGTCCCTGACAAATCAGTTTCTGGCTCAACTTCTGTATGCTTTGTTTACGTTTTTGTTCTCCACCAGGTTTTGGCTTCTTGACCCGTCAGCTGATGTCACTAGCGGGGGGTCGTGTGGTTCTGGCTCTGGAGGGGGGACATGACCTCAAAGCCATCTGTGATGCCTCTGAAGCCTGTGTCAGCGCCTTGCTGGGAATGGAGGTGAGATGTGTGTTTACACATACATGTGTGTGTCTTTTCCAGGGATTACACACAGTATGTTCATCCTCTAATCACTGATTCTGTCCCAGGTGGAGCCTCTGTCCCAGTCCGTGTTGGACCAGAAGCCTTGTGAGAATGCAGTGCGTTCTCTGCAGAGAGTCATCCAGGTTCAAGGTGAGAACACAACACAGCATGCAGCATCTCAGCAACATGTCATTCAGAGGCTTTGCAGCTCTGTGGAAAATATATACAAGCTCATTTTTAAATGTTTTTGTATTGGATGCATCAACAAAGAAACTCATAGAACAACTAGTTAAACAACGAGTAAGACATTATACACATCCTCTGTTTCATTCGTGATTTGCAAATGTTGGAGATACTTACAAACAACTGAAAATCAGGCTCAATCAAGTTTTCCCTGACTTTTTAGTTCTTTGTTGCGATCTTTCTTTAACTAATGTGTAAACTACACAATTTACTCTCCATTATTTGCCTCAGGTGCCTTCTGTTTCACTCTCATGTTGACAAGCATCCACGTATTTAAACTGTCACAGAACACGCAATATAAAAATGAATTTCCATCAGCTGGTTTGAAGTAGTAGTTTTTAGGAAATGATTTGTAATGGCCAAGTTGTTAATACTCTTTGGTTTTAGCTGAAATAAATGATTGAAGATGGAAGCAAAGAAATCACCATGTCACTGTTGCAACAGTTATAATCACACCACCATGTTTACCGCCTTAGACATGGGAGGATTTCACGTCAAATAAACTTTTATCAATGTAGGCCAGCTATTAGTTAGTGCTTCTGTGCAATCTGTACAGCAAGCAACAGCCTCTGTCCTTAAACCCTCCATGTAGGAGGAGGAAAACCTCTAATGTTAAATGAAAGGAGACGCCTCAGGACAAGCACAAGTGGAAGGATAGTAACACTGGATTAACAGCCAATTTATTTATTTAGTTATCATGAAATCTCGACTGCCTCTGCCACTATTTTACACCCAAATATATTTCTGTTTTATTAAGAAAAATAAATAGAAATTTGCCAGGTTAGAAAAACTTTTTAATTATGACTTCTGTAGTTTGATGATTAAATCATGTAAAATTACCAGAAAATGAGTTTCCTCTATTTTTTCAAGGTGGTCGGCATGTCATATTTGCATTTCCATCCTCTGTAGCTCTTTATATTCTCCATTTAGCACCCTCCTCCCCCATCGCTGCTGCTCCCTGACCACCTCTCCTCCTTTACATCCCTGTCTCCCATCCCTCCCTCCAGCCGTCCCACACACAGACAGACACACACACACACACACTCGCACACGGCCGCCCTGGCTCCAATTATCTTCAAACACTTCTCTGGCACACGACCTTCGCAACATCCCCTCCTGATTGCACACAAATGTTATCCCAACCAAATTAGATTAATTAAAAATATTTGAATAGCCACAAGAATGTTAAGCCCATAATTTAGGCCTGGGGTGAAATATATGTGAGTTGCATACATAGCCAGAACACACACGCTCGTAGATGAGCACATTCGCAAACACTGATTGATTTTTTTTCTTCATCTGTGTGACACAGAACTGGAGGCCCTGAGAGAACAGACCGAATCTGAGTTTACATTTCTGAAATTATCAACATGGATATTTAGACCACGGGCTGTTTATGTCACAGTCATTGCTTACATTCAGATCAAACAGCCACAACTAGTGGATCAAACACCAAGTACTGCTTTTCAATAATGCAGGCACTTCCCCTCAAGGAGCCATCCAGGATGAAAACAGCGACTGAGGCTGTTAATCTCTCTCTCTCTGTCCTGTTTCCTTCCTCCTCTCCTTCTTTTTCCATCCCTTTGCTACCTTCAGGTGAGTTCTGGCAGAGTGTGAAGGACTCGGCCTCCACGTTGGATCTGTCCTACCTGCAGGCTCAGAGACGAAGACTGAGACGGGACTCGGACAGCGAGGCCGTCAGCGCCATCGCCTCGCTGTCGATGGGATCCCTCACATCTGACAGGTATAGACTAAATCAGATCTTCTGCTTCAGCAGGTACTACAGTATTGTACGTTATGTTTCACAAAATCTTTCTCTTGTCTGTTCAGGAAAGATTCTGAAAAACTCATGGAGAAAGGCGATTCTCTCTGAAGAAGTCTCCTGACAGTTGCCTTCAACCAAATCTCAGTGGAAACACACACACACAAACACAAAACTATGTATCTGGATCATCACTGGAAGCAGATGTCACCTCACAAAAACTCCACCTGCGTTACTACTGGCTGCCTCTGACCACTCTGATTCAAACACACACTGAGGAACAGCGTTCATCTGGGCCACATTCATATTCTAATACTGTCTCTGCAGGCTTTTCCTGAAGGGGACATCACTCAGTGAACTGATAGTTAGAAAAAGACACCCAGAAGCAGACTGATGAAGGATTTTTACTCTTTTTGTAGTATTAGGACAAACATGACGTAGCATGAACAAACTTGAGAAATCACAGCTCTGCAGACTTTACACTTTGTAAATGTCTCCAGCAAGACCACTCGGACTGTTGTAGCCTTGAAGGAGGGGTCAGAGGTCACCTTGGCTCACTGGAGCTCAGAGCTGAAGCAGACGTCCTCACAGGACGAGCAGGTGAAGGAGAACAGACGTATCCTCTACACTCAGTACGATGATGTCATTTGTCTGCATGTGACAAAGATCCAATGAAGGAAAAGATCGGAGTTTTTCCGATCGTCTTGCACTGTTCTGCAAAGTAAACTGGACAAGGAGGAGGAGATGCATGTTGACAATCAAACATCTTGTTTGTTCATATGTTTAGTTTATTTGAATATTCATTCATTTGACTTATGGCACACATTTTTGTGAATGTCAGCATGAGATTTTTTAAAAGAATCCATTTATCCAGAGTGAAGCTACAATGAAGTCTGAGATACATATGTTTCATATTGTTCTGTATGTCCACATATTTTCTTAAATCTTTTTTTTTTCTTTCTTGGCCTGTCAGGCGAGCACATGCAGCAGGACCTTTGATCGCTGCAGTTATTGTTGTTGCTCCCCGACAGATACAAAGAGACACGTCAGTCTTTGACGAAGCGCATCTTAAATATGTAGACATACTGTAGTTTGTATCAGTGGCATTAGTCACAATAAAGAGCTAATACCTCTAATCACTGGGGCATCAGAAAGTAATTACTCTGAAACGTTCCTAAAAGAATATTCTTGTTCCTACGCGTCAGGAAAACACCCATGATGCCTCAGTGCAGTGTGACCACTCTTAAATTGATTGTACATGTGACAATGCAGATCACATTTTGATATTTTGGATGAACCTTACATCCAAAGACTTTACGACAATCACACAGACAAAGTGCACTTAACACTGCCCTCAGAAACGAGGGTCAGATTGATTTGGGTGTCAAAATCTAAACTTTGTTGTGAAGTGGACCAGTGTTTGTACCTGTGGACGAGCATTCCTGCTGTATTTGTTAAATGTCTTCTTTTTTTTTACTATGTTTGTTTTTTCTTTTAACAAAGACAATCTGATCTGTCCTTTGTTCATCATTTACGTAGCGCCGGTCTGTTTACTGTCAGCGTCGGGGATGTTTTGCTCCCTGGACCAAAGAATAGCATTTTACTAGTTAGGATGGAGCAATAATACTGAGATAGTTGAATATCCACACAGTGCAATTGGACACAGGTTAAGCGCAACCAAAGCTTATGAGAACAATGTGCTGTCCTTGGACTGGCATGGCCTGAAGAACTTCAAAGACTTTGAAGAGTTTGTGAATGTTTCTTTTCTTCTATCCAAACAGTCAGAAAAGCACCAAAAGCGCAGGACAGATATATAAACAAATTCATTTGACATGACTTCTATTTATACATTCAGATTCTGCGTCTTTGAAGTGCTCTTTGCGTGTCGAACACAATTATGACGGTGCTAATACAATATGTTTGCTTTTTTTTTCTTGTTTGGTTCTTTCTTTATGTAGCATTGTGTATGCAACTCAAAACCTGTTTAATATTTGTTAATGAAAATGTGAAAACAAATCGCAGCGAGAGAGCGCGGAGCAGTTTCAGCTCCGTATCATGCAGGAGTGTAGCTTTGAGTAGCTTTACCAGAACATTCACGACATTGACCTGACGTGTCTTATCTTTTTTGTCTTAATGCAAATGATTTATTTTTATATTCGATCTCAAAAATGAACCCTGTGCATACTTAGAGACCAAATTATCAGTTGATTATCATGCTGACCAACCTGTGTGAAGGTAGCCTTAACAAACTGGAGCTTAGTTGAAGCTGCAGGCCACGTCCAGTTTCATTATAACTGACTGTGTGATGTTGTTTCTGTACAGTGTACATGTTAACTTTTGTTTTTTGTTCTTTTGACTTTTCTATTTCCCCAAAAAAAGTCCTTAATAAAGGTAAATTATATACGTTTGAAAAAGAGCTTACATTTACGTCTGATTGTTTTAGAACATCTACCATAATGTCCTGTCATATTTGAATTTTATGTCGTTTGATTGATGAAAATATCGCACTTTCATACAGCATCGAGAAAAAACTTTATTGTCCACAGGAGGTGACACAGGAACAATGATCGAAAGCAAAACAGCACAAAAGAAACACGATCGAACAGCATTTACTTAAATGGTTACAATGATCAAATCCACAAACTTTCTGCTGTTTTATTTTTTTTGCATTATTCAGTGAAAATAAGTTTGCAAAGGTATCTTAAAGCTGCAGAAATAAACACCTACTTAAATCCAGGTTTCTTGCGATATAAAATACAACTTTCTGCAGCGCTCACTACAGGCAGAGAAGCCGACGTGTAAATAAAAACAGAAGTGGCTGAAGTGTGATCAGTGGTTTTAAGACGTTTTTCACTAAAGCTGAGAGTAATGCATAAGCAGAGTTTAAGTAATACAGTGTGCATATACCAAAATTCACAAACAGATACACTTTAAAACCCCCAAAATACACAGAAAGCTATCCAGTTACTACAGCACAACAAAGAGGAGAGGATCCGCGTCAGATTCCTCGAGCTCTTCCTCTTCCCACAAGACGGGGCCTTGAGAGCCAGAGCGATTAGCTTATTAGCATTTTAGCTGTAAACATTCATTGGCTGTGACCGCCCTCTAACCATCACTGTGCCATTATCATTAGTCATCTTAATGTCTGTCTGGCAGTGACTCATCCGACGTGTAGAGTCGGGTGGATCATGGTTACCACGGTGTTACCGAAGGCACTCGAACCAGCAGCCATTTTGTTTCATTGTCACCGCAGGCCAGCTGTTTGTTTTTTTCCTTTTTATTTCATTCAAAATGTTCACCAGACTGTCACGTCTCCTCACCGGCGCTTCAGAAACGCTCAGCGAAGGCTACAAGACGAATCGAGTTGAGCACATGTCCAGAGAAAGATCAAAGATTTAAAAAAAAAAAAAAAAAAAAAAGTGGAGATATGTGGTGAGGCGGGAACACATTTCTTCGAGTGTAGAGAATTTTCCATTTGTCGGTTTGTCTGCAGAGACAAGAAACACAAAGATCATTTAACGTCACGCATCTGACACTTGCAAGAAGAAGACATTTCACACTGTGTGTCAGTCTGAGGCCTCAAACCTAAAAACTGGACACACCACTCAGAGACCGGTGCTGAGGTTGTAAAACGTGTGTACAAACAAACAAACACTTCTGTTTAGTGGAAAGTGGAAAAATTCCAACAGCTCCTTAACTTCGACTTCTCTTGTTTTAACAAGCAAACATTTCATCTGCAGCGTTCTCAGTTCTCCCTAATTACAGTGTGTCTTTCCACGCTCCCAGAAAGACATGCAGAGAGAGTCCAGCAAGCAGACGTTGGTCGTATGTTTGCGGGTGTCGTCCCGTCATGTGATTTTCAAAATGCCACGAAAGCGTAAATGTGCAAATTGAAAATCAGAGGATTTGTTTTGTTCTTTTGTTTTTACACGTAACGAAGTATGGGGCAGACGCTCTTGTGCTGAAGAGACAATAAGGCATCGTGTCGCACATTTATCCGGTCTGGTCACTATTTAGAACGTCCATACTTTAAATTTTTTTAAGTTTATAATTGTTTTTTTCTCCTGTTTTCAGTGTGTTTACATTCAATAGCTACCTCTCTGTAAAGCAGGTTTTTGCCACCAGTCCTGCACTGGATTCAGATTGGCTACCCATGAAATATTTATTCAAGAAAACACACTTGTAAAGGTTTTTTGGGAGGCATCTCATTTTATTCCACACTTTAAAATGCTGGAAACTTGAATTTAAACTCTTTCTGCATCTGAGGAACATGTGTGTATTTGACTGTTTGACAGATCCTGAAGCATTTTGTGACTTTTTGTTGCCTACGTGTCAAAGAAGTCCTTCCTCCGTGGGCCTGTATCCCTGCTGCAGTCTGGGCAACACACATGTGAATATATGCTCAAAGCACATGTGCATGCAGCAGTCAAATGCACACACACACACACACAAGAAACACACACATTCAGAAACCCTCCCACCTGCACTCAGCTCTAAGTTCGGATCTCTAAAAATAAAGATGACTATCAGAAGCCACAACTTCTGGATGAGGCTTTTTCAAAAACGCAGATGAGCCGCAGAGGACTTTACATCTGGTCCCAGATCAGCCAGGAGTGAAAGCCAGAGATTTAATATGCACAGAAGAGCATCCAACAGCTGGTCAGTCCAAACTGTAAAACACACACACACATGGACGCAGCAGAGCCAGAGGTTCCGGCAGAGGAAAGAGCAGTGACAGGCATTGTGATTATAGTATAAACAGAGGAGAGAGTATTGTTTTTTCCAAGTCAAACAGAACAATCCTTTCATTCTGAGAGTCTCACGCGGAGGCAAACACCCACATAATTTAAAACTGTGCTCATCAGGATGCACAAAACCTTCCCCGGTGCGTTCATGTACATGTGTGTGAATGTTATGGACATCCAAGAGAAACACGAAGGGCTCCTTTTTTTTTACTAATAATACAAGGTTTTAGGGCTGCTTTTCATGTAATCAAGTGCACCAATGGAAGAAGCTATTAGCTGTTTATTTTCTTTGACAAAATAACATCATGCAACTCGCTGCAATCCAATACGACAATCGCACTATTAATCTCTGTGACTCACTCTCAAGAAAAACCAAGCTTTGATTTAATGTCAATTTAGTGTCAGTTATTTCGTCCACTCCACCCTTCTTCCACAGAAGAGACAAAGAAAGGGAGTATTTTATTTTAGTTTTCCAAAAAAACTTTTAAAAGGGCCTCCAACAATTTGGATGAGCTCTTTAATCCTTTTAGTCCTTCAGAGACGTATTCACGTGTATGGATGACACAGTATTGTACACTCTGCTTAAAGCGGGCACACATGACCTCATCAACACTCCGCCTTTGAAGCTCCCTGACCTTTCGTAACCTCGTCTCTTTCCCTTAAAAATTACGCGTTTGGGTCCTTGAGTTTCTCGCGCTTTCCGCAGAGCTGATGATAACACGCAGAGCAGGCAGGAGTGTGTAGGTAATAACCGCGGTGATGCGTTCAAGGACAGTTGGCTCCACGTGCAGGAGGCCTTGGCTTCGACTGGAGAACCTCGACGTCTGCAGCGGAGGCCACTGGAGGTTTAGCGGTAATTCAGAGTGGAACACCTGCAGCGTGCACATGGGCTGCATGTGTGTCTGGACAGTGTAATGTATATATATTGTACGTACTCTGTGTATTAGTACTTCTAGTATCGTTTGCGATTCCTGCATGGTGAATAATTTGAAAGCAGCACATGTTTGCAATCATTTAGATCAAGCGTACGAGCCTGTTTGCAACGTGTTTACCTTGACCTGAGCTGATGGAAAAGTGAAACACAGATTCATCTCGTCACGTCTCCGCCCGCTGTTGTTTTTTGTTTTCTATGTTGTCATCTTATTTTGAAGGCTGCTCTCTTTTTAAAGAATGTAACTCTAAGTCTTACAAAACTAAAAGCACAAGATGAAAGAGATAAAAATCGCTGGAACAACATGTGCAAAGTGTATTCCCGGTTACTTATATGTTCACACGCACACACACACACACACACACACACTCTGCTGCACAGCTAATTAAAGCTTGCTACAAACACACACCAGTACACACATGTACATGCGCTGACATACACAGGCCTGACCCTCGCCCTGGTACACACACCTTCCTAATACTTCACAACTGTTTCCAATCTAAAGGTTCCTGCTTGTCTGGGCCCCGGCGAGGCCTGATTGCACGATACAAGATCCTGAAGGAAAGAGGGCTGAAGGCTGCAGGGGAGAGAGAGAGAGAGAGAGAGAGGGAGAGAGGGAGTGATGTGCTTCCACTTTTTTCTCCTTTCACTCTCCCTTTTTTTTCTTTCTTTCTTTCTTTCTTTCTTTCTTTCTTTCTTTCTTTCTTTCTTTCTTTCTTTCTTTCTTTCTTTCCCTCCTTTCATGCTCTACCTGTGCAGGAATCTGGTGTCTGTTAAAATGGTTTAAAAAAAAACTAAAACCCTGGAGGTTGTGGGGGAAAACGTTTGTCTTAAATTCGTCAGAGGTCTGTCAAACAGTGGAGCTGCAGAGTTTAGATTACGATGATGATAATATGCTGTTAGTTCATAAGATGCTCTGAGAGGCTCTTTTTAAAAAAAACATTTATCTGTGATTATGTTTTATACAAGTTAGGGATTCGTGTTCGAAACAGTTTTATAGAAGTTAGGTTTTGGGTTGTAAAAAAGGTTTTCTTCATTATTAAATGTGTTGAGAGAAAATACATTAGACACAATTTAAACACATTTCTTTTTATTTCTTCTTACTAATAATAATTAATTGTAAAACTTGCTGTTTGCCTTGTAGCTGATTTTGCATTTTATGTAGAAATAGTTTTTTACATTGATTTTTTTTTACATACATATATTTTCAATTAATTTTAATTAAGAAGTGATGCCTCCTGATATTAACACCTATTTTCTCTCTTTTTTTCTTTTTGTAAGAGTCTCACCCAAAATGGCAGAATCATTTACAGAATCAACACTTTCTATTTTGCTAAATTAAAAATCAGTTTTGAGAACTTTGTGTTATCTGCAACAGACATTTATTAACCAAATCAGTTTTAAGCAAAAACAACAAAAATGAAAAAAACTAATAGCATATTACACAGAGAATTATTTTATTTCATGAACTACTGCTGAAGATAACTGCAATCAGAATAAGACATTTATTTTATTTTAGCTTAAAGATATTTCTATTGCAATACTATTTATAATACTATTTTTGGAAACAGGTCATATGCAAAAAATTGCATATGACCTTTTTCCAAAAATAGTATTATGTAATTTGGATTAAATTTTTCTGCATTGAATTTACAATTTTAAAAACTAAAAAAAGTTTATTTGTTTTTTGTTTTGTCCATATTATATTTATATGTGTGAATCCAAAACAACAACAACACAATCCTGCATAGTTAAATAGTTGATAATAAACTATCTTCTATCTTCTGCATGTGAACATCCAGCAGGCCCATGAGCTGCTGTGTTGTGGCTACACATATTTTATTGTTTACATTTCTATCAAGACAATATAATTTATTTATAAAATCAGTTTAAGCATAATCATTGTCTCCAGCTGAAATTTGCTTCATTAAAGAACTGTGCTTTAAATCATTTACTGGTAAATTCCAAGTAAAGTCTTTCCATTATCTTTGCAAATTATGCCTACATAAAAAGATAATATCTACTGCCAAAATTAAGAACATGTTCCTGTATTTATTTTGCATTGCAGATGCTTTTTAATTTTCCTTTGTTTACGTTCTGTTTGTTTGCAGTATTTGTTTGTCGAGCCAAAAGCCTACAAATAACGTTCTGAAACACTCTTGAGACTGTTTTCAGTTTGGAGGGAAACTCACATAAAACATGTAGAATTAAGTGCAAAGACAAAAAGCCTAAGTGTGTACACATGTTTACGTACGATTCCTTACATGTATTTGTACACTAACGTGTGTGTAAACGTGTGTGTGTGTACATTTTGTTCGTACCTGAGGGGCTGCAGTGGAGCGACTTGCTGCACTGGACGAAACTGTGGGACAGACAAGGGAGAGAAGTGGAAACAGTAGAGGGTAGCAGGAGGAGGAAAGGAAGGTTTTAGTGGTTTATTTTCATCTGTGTATTAATTTTCATCTAACTGGATGTTAATTCTGATGGAGTGAACTGTTAGTGGAGCACAGAGGTCAAGGAGGATCAGAAATGTTTGCAGAGGTTTTAGATGAAAAGGTAAAGATCAGACCATGAGGGCAGAATTCAGAGGTTCAGGGGTCAGGAAATGGGTGCGAACAGACAGAGGTGGGGGAGGAGGACACGAGAGGGTGTATAGAGAAGTTCAGAGGGGTCCTAGTGGCTGGTGGACATGGCCCAGGCCCCCTCCATCCTCCACACGGAGAAGGCGTAGCTGAGTCTTTCGTGGGCCAGGTAGTTGCAGCTGGCCAACTTGGCGTCCATCTCGTCGCTCTGCAGCACCTGGTAGAGGAAGTCGATGTAGCGCGAGGCCAGCTTCAGGATCTGGATCTTGCTCAGCTTGTCCGAAGGTAGCGTGGGGATGATCTTGCGTAGGGAGGCGAAGGCGTCGTTCAGGGACTGAGTGCGTTGACGCTCCCGCACGTTGGCAATGACGCGCTGAGAGTGGAGTTCTTCGAAGGGAGGCTCCGGCCTCGGACCCAGAGACGTGGGGGCCAATGACACGACGGTTGAGGGGCTTTTCTTCACCCTCTTCGGCCCGGTCGGCAGCAGGCTGTTGGGGCTGCCGGTGCTGCTCTCCTCTGCCTGACCGAGGCTGTCCTTCTTAGGATACGGAGAACGTTTTCGGTTTCCTGTCTGGAGGCTCTTTTTCGATCCTCTCTCCAGCTCCTCTTCACTGGCCCCCAGCCCTCCTTCAGGGGAGTTGGTGCAGGACACCTCTTCTCTCATCGTACCGTCCACTAGTGACCTTCCAACCTGCGCTGCAAACACAGGATGCTGTGAGCCTCTTTTTCACCGTGCAACTCTGCCGACAGCCTCAGTTTGACGAGCTCGCCTCTGAAAAGTCTTCTCTTCCGTCAAACAAAGTTACGGCTGCTGAAGCTCCATCTGATTGGACGCCCGGCTGTCCTGTTTCCTGGTTCACCTTGTTAAACTTCTCACTTTCACATCCCCCTCTCAACCTGCCAGACAGAACAACAACAAACCATCTGACAGGCAGGTCCACCTCCGCCTCTTTTATACCCAAACGCTAACCCGGGGCCTGCGGGCAGCTCTCATTGGCTCAGCGGACTTCCAGAGGGTGTGGTCGGGCCCGAGACAGGCAGGGAAGCAGGAAGTTTGCATTAGCTGGGCGGGCGATAGAGAAAAGGGGGTAAGTGGCGTTCTCAGCCAATAAGAAGTGCTGTGTCTAATGTTGCAGAGATGTCTGAGGCTTTATGGGTTCCAGATTTGGGCTGGACCGTCAGTCCGCCTGCATCCTCATGTCTACACAAGCTTTGTATTTCTGACAGTCACCACGTGAACGCTTTAATGTTTAACACTCGTCTTTTATGATAATAATTATAAAGACACATTCTTTTATGCTTTTTAACACCAAATCTAAAACATAAAAGTCATAAATCACACACGTTGATGCCGTGTTTTCATTTGTTGAGTGAGTTCAGGCTAAACATTTGCCGGTCGGGATCTTTATCATGCCAGTGATCGGACACCGTATAAACAAACCTGTTAAATCGCAGGTCACACAGTGGACTGAGTGGATGAAAATACTGTGCATTAAAACACTGAAGAGGATTTATAGGTTAAATAATGCATTTTATTAATTGGAATTTATGTTTAGAAATTATAAATGTTGCCAAGACTAACTGCAAACTGAAAAAAAAAAAAGAAAAGAAGAATTTACCCTTGAATAAATCAGTTTCACAGCAACTTTAAGGAGATGTGAGTGAAAATGTGAGGTTGTGCAAGCATATGTCCTAGAAAGAGTTTCGCAAGATGAGCTTTTCCCCGAAATCCCACCATCTCTGTAAACACTGATGTACACAGAACAACTAAAACCCTTCCCCATCCAGCATCTAACACCTGGTCGCTGCTTGTTTCACAGAAAATTCCTTCTTAAATAAAACACCTCTAATATCGCTCCTGATGTCAGCTGTCTCACTCCTCTCTGGTGGGTTTGGAAGAGCAGGCAGGACCCTGAATAACCCCTGACCCCGGTGGCCCAGAGACCTCAGTCTGCAGAGGTGAGAGAGCACCTAATTGTGCCATCCATGGCCGGGAGGCAGAGCCGACACATGTTCCACCTCCACACCGCGAACCCATCTGGGTCTGCAGCCACTTAAACACATTTTCCTCACATTGGCAGTCGTGACACAGCAGGTAGGCCCTGTTTAACAAAAAAAATGACAGCAGGTTGTGTTCGTTAAATCTGCTAAATCTCAACCTGCAATTTGAACAAATTACTAAATCTTGCGTAAATCTTCCTTCGAATCCCAATCGGTTTCCCAACAACCGGATCATTTCGTACCTTCATGCATCATGCGTGACTCAGCTGTTGATCACTGCTGAGAAACCTTGTGGGCAGTTTTCCGCTGCTCTGAGCTGTAGAAATGTTGTGCTTTTTCGATGACAGCACACTTAATGGTAGCCTTTACATTTCAGCACCTCTGTCTTCATTAAGATTCTTACAGAGTGATTTAAATTCATGAAGAAACTGGTGCTGTTTACAAACAAAAGTCTCATGGATTATAACTAAACCTCATATCACTTCCTGCACGCCGCCTGACAGTTTCTAGCCAACAATTTGGGGCGTGATTGCCGCCGCGTTTGAAGGATTGTGTATGCGGAGAGCGGTTCAGAAGATTTTTGATGAGCCCCGTGATTGCACTGGTTTACATTTCATTCACGGAGCAACGTTGAACGGAAAGTAGCTCAATCCCAGTTGGGTTCAATCAACTTGGAAGAAAAAAAGAGAGAGAGAGAATCATCTGGCCATCAAAGCAAGGCCGAGGACAGAGACAGTAAATTATAGGAGGTTAAATTTACATAACAGGCCAAGTCAACTCCAGGATTAACCGGTATTAGAACTGGAGCTTATTGTGGGCTCTGATGGAGACGAGGAGGAAGGACAGGAAAGTCGTCGTTGCTGAGGCTAATCTCGGGGAGCTGCCGCTTACCTTTAGCGAAAGCGTGGCTCCGTGCCACCATCATGGAAAAAATGAGCTAACGTAGCGGGTAGGCCGGCAGGAATGTCGTGGCGCATAGAAGAATAGAAAGGAAGAGAGAAGAAAAAAAAGAGGGAGAGAGAAGAATAAGAAAAGGGGAAAAGAAAAGAAGAAGAAAGGAGAGGGAGAAGGGGGAAAAAAGTGAGGCTGTCCAAACAGAACCAGATGCAGGAGTGTGGAGGCTCGTTTGATCTCGATCCTCATAGGCTGATTGATGTTGCACATTTCATTTCCTTGTCAGAGTCTTGACATAATGTTTCACTAAACACTTAGGCCCTGCTCTCATCTTTGTTCTATTTCCACAGGGGTCATAATTAACCCTTTCTGGAGCCGAGGATGGATCATGCACATATCAATATATATCAATATATAGGCTCACGTATACACACAAGGTGGTAGGGGGGGGGCTTGGATATCAAAAAAAAGGGGCCGATGTATCGTCTGTTTCTGTCTCCGCACCATATGGTTTGGTCCTGACTGAAATATTGCGCCGAGGAGTAGCCACGCTGAAACTTTGAAGTTGGGGAGAGGAAAAAAAAATTGTTTCTTTAAGTTTGTAATGCAGTCAATTCAATTATCATCCTGCACACGAAAGGCCGAAGCTGTGCGGCAACGTTCTCGGCCGGCAGGAGCGCGGCGGTGTGACCAATCCTAAGTGATGTGTTTGGAAATCCATGCTGGCCCAACAAAAGGAACCAATCACTAAATTCCTCCTCACCTGCACCCTGGGAGTTTCTTCACCCTCCTGGCTGCTGTTATTGATGTTTTGCACACAGCACATTACGCCTCCTCCTCCTCCTCCTCCTCCCTCGTCTCCCCCTCTCCGCCCGGCTCCATACCCATCCTTCCAGGGCTCCATCCCTCCCGAGGAGCTTATAGTGACACAAAGGCAGACATCTGGGACCCATTTCCCCCCTGGAGAAGCCCTTCCTGTGGGGTATCCACTTAGAGGGGTTCGAGAGGAGGGGAGGAGGAGGAGGAGGAGGAGGAGGAGGGAGGCGAGGGGTGAAGGTGCGTGGT
>OMNN01082183.1:0-18016 GCA_900302755.1 Chromis chromis | reverse complement strand
CTGTCAATCAAACTTGTTCCACTGCATCCTGTTGATGCTTGATCAGAATGGGGTCTAGGAAGTTTGGAGGTCAAATCAACATCTTGGGCCATTGTCATGTTCCTCAAGATGTTCCTGATTGTTTGATGTTTTTGCCATGTGGTGGAGTGCATTTTCCTGCAGGGGTAGGCCAGTGACATTTGGGATTTCCATTTGCATGAGGGAGTGTGCTTGTTCTGGGACAATGTTTATTTGGGTGTCTAAGTCTCATCAACACGGATGCCAAAATCCAAGGTTTTCCATCAGAACACCACATAGTACCAATATGATCAATGTTATTCACTTCACCTGTCAGTGATTTTAATGTTGTGGCTGATTGGTGTATAACAGCACACGTGTCTAAGATGTAGCAGCTAATCAGTAAAATATTGCACAGGGGTAACTATGTCTGATCAGATACTTTCGTCATTGCTACAAGACTTTCCATCTCAGCGACAGAGAAAGGCAGCAAAGTCATCAAGAGGAATCATCTTTTTCAAAGTGAGACCTTTTAACATTACCTACCAACTAATCTTTCTCTTCTTTGTTCAGAGCTGACAGCTCAGCGTGTTTAAAAAAAGCTGTCATTTTTATTTTATACTTTGCGCTGTCAATGTGGGACACTTAGTGCTGCAATGAAAGAACAAATATGTAACTCTGAGCACAGTTGCAACCAATCTGCCACACTTGAAATGCCACTCATAAATAACTAAGTGAACAAGACATAATTAATGTGAACTGACTCACCGAGGAGACGTACTGAATGTCCCGGCACAGTTTTGTCTCTCTAGGGAAATCTGCCAGATCCAGGAAGTTGTCCACCACCACCTGACCAATGATGTCGTGGCGTGAAAAGCGATCGAAGTCGTAGACGCTGAAGTGCAGCTTACGCGTGGGAAGCTCAGAGTACGCCACAGGAAACAGGAAGACCTCGTCAAACACCGGGTTCAGCGTCTTGCGGTGCACCTTGGTCTGGTGCTTGGTCTTACGGTCGGGCAGCAGGTAGATCTTAACATAAGGGTCAGAGGTACCGGAGAAGTCCTTGGCTGGGAGGTCCTCTGCTTTGTGGATCTTAACTATTAACTGTTCCAGGTCACAGTCAAATTTGAGGATGAAGTGGAGGCACCCACAGCCTCCGCCTCTCCGACCGCCATCGTCCCCCTCAAGGGAGCGCTGTTTGTAGAGCTCAGGTTTGAGGCGGCCGAGGCCCAGGCCCATTCCCGTGAGGGAGTCCTGCCTTTGGAACTGGGCCACGTTGAAGTCTGGGTTAGAAAGGTTCATATGTCTGCGAATGGACCCTTGTCTGTGAACAGAGGAAATCAACAACTGTAATCATGCATCATTTACATGATGAAGAAAAGGCACGTGGAAACATCAGCTCTGTTTTTCAGGAGTTATATCAATAATGAACGATTCAGTGCGTCATAATTTATATCTAGTGCCAGTGTTGCCTGCCATTGCAGAAAGATGTGTGCCCTTTGAGTAGCCAGGCAGAAAGATAGAGTGTGAAGTTTGGGGTGAGTTATTAATGTATAATGTGTCTGGTTTTCATTCTGTCACATGTCTGACATATATACAATAATATTCAGTATTGCCTGAATGTTTTTGCCTGAATGTCGCCTTACCTTACCCAATTTCTAACTTTACCCAAACCTTTTTAGTTACTTAACGCTAATCGTATATCAACCATATTTTAATTCCAATCTTCCCTTATCCTTAATCATACTGTCATGTACAGATAATAGAGAGAAACAATCTGAAACATGTTGCAAATGCACTAAAATATAATTGAATTCCCTAAAGCTGGCACTGTCATCGTGCAGTAGTGTTGAGAGACCGAGACAAGAGCAATAAGTTTTGAATAAACAATGAATATGAGAGAGAAGATGAGTTGGAGGCAAAGAAACCAACAAATAGCGTATACTGACCCAATTTCCGACATTGAGCGACCAGAGGGAGAGGGCTCAGTGGTCTGTCTCTGCATACGAGGGTTAGTGTGAACCCCATTTTCCCGGGTTTTACACTGGGCATCCAGCGGTATGTCTGGAGATGTGTGGCTGATCTTCATAGCTGCCTCTGGTGTGGCCATAACCACAGGTGGAGGTGACACAGGCGTCACAGGAGCCTCCACCGACACGACAGACGCCACAGGAGTGGGCTCTCTGGCCATGGGGCACTGTGTTGACTCACGGCGGTTGTGCATCGGGGGGTCCACAGCCGTGTAAACCGGCTGTCTGGGTGCGGGCTGTACAGGCAGGGGGCTCATGGTGGGGTTGAGGTGCCCGTGGGCCTCCTTGGTGGTGGGGGAGAGCCCACGCTCCCTCCATGGTATCCAGCAGAGCTTCCATGAGACAAAGAGAGAGACCCCAAATAGGGCCAAGCCACAGGCGGTCACGACCAGTGACAGCAGACTCACCGATATATCTGAGAAGGTGACAAGAGAATAGAAAAATCAGGATCTGATGGCGAATTCAGTTTGCTACACCTTTACTGCTTTACCATCACCATAATTAGCAACTTATCTATATTAGGAAAGGTAATAAGCCTTTTAAAAAATGATTGTAGCGTAATTACAATAACATTAATGTGTGAGAGACATGTTCAGCAGATTGTCTTTTCATTCACTTGAGGGGTGACCTGGAGGTTCTGTCAGAGTTTCTCATTTTCTTTTCTTATACATTTTTATAAAGAATCCTCCACAAGATTAATTGTATTTAATTATCCACTGGAGCCTCATATCTGGGCCCCAAGTGGAGTGTGCCCCATGCTGTAATTTTCATTGGTTTGCTGATAACAGAGGAGGAATGGTGTTGAAACAAAAGCAGCAGCAACTCTCTGTGTTTACCATACACACATTTTAATAGTGTAACTGTCAAGGAGCTGAGCTGTAATTTATTATTTCTAACTATTTTAAATATTTTTTTAAAGTGGGGAAGTATCTGAGGCTATAATATGCTTCTGTTACTTATCTATATGTTGTTACATTTCTAAATTGTTGTGTAAATAGATGAAAACAGAGTGAGAAATGCAGCTTGCGGCAAAGACACTGATAGGTAGATATAGGGGAATTTCTGCTACCACTGTTCTGGGCAGTGGGCCAAAGGGTCACTCTGACTCCATCGACAGTCTTATACAAGATAAGTTGTTACAGCAGTGTTTCCAAAGGCCGCACATAGGCCAATTAGAGGTAAACAATTGTTCCTTATCCACTACATCGAGGGCCATGGCAATATGTGAAGCCTCTGGACTTCTGTTTAAAGTCTAAAGAGAAAGCTTGACTGGGCCTGTGATGAGCTCTGTGAGTAGTAATATAAACCCTGTTGAAGGGGGAGATTCAGAGTTGGGATAGCAAATGGTCACTTGTATCTTGTCATGTCTGATTCTCCTCAATCAAGCTCTGAATGAGTAAACACTTCTACTTGTTAATACAGTCCTTGGGTCTCCTGAGTTTTCTCGGCATTAGTCAACTGCCTGGTTCAAGCTGCATACAAGATTTACCATCACAGTAGAAACCATCTTATTTTATTTGTCAAGTAGAAAGGAAACACTACAAATTCATTAACCCTGTGAACCCCAAAACCCGCCAGCAGGTTTGAAAGGCAGGTGGATTACACAAAAGGCATGTTATCTTCAAACACAAAATCGCCAAAATGATATCATTTATCAGAGCCAAAAACTGTCAAAACAGAAAGAATGATCCGATTTTGAACTTTTCAGTGGTCCTCATCTGTGACATGCCATTCTGTCTGAAAACGTAAAATCGTTTGCACTAACCTTTTTTTGTAAAATAAAAATAAATTTAAAAAAACGAACAAAAAAACACAATTCGGTGTTTCTATGTGAAACCGTGAAGCAAATTATATCATCTCTGACCAACAATCAAAACAAATATTCAAGGACCTTTCAACGGAGCAAGGATGAACTGTAGGCTGTGTTACCACAGAGTAAAAATGTCACAGGAGCAATAAAAAAAAAAGACACACACACACAGAAACTGATCAGAGAGTTATCTATCAATTTACACAAAACAGAGAAAATCACAGAATACAGTAATGTCAAACCCAAGACTTCACAAAAAAGACCTTTAGTGCCTTCTTTCCAAACTGGTAAGAGTTGAAGAGCTCGACTCTCTAATCTGTTCTGCTAAACCAGCTGAGCACATAACAGCAAATTGAAGATGTCTGTGTGAGGATAAAGGTTTTGTCAAATGAAGGTTACTGTTATTAAGGCATCTTATACAATCCTACCACACTCACAAAGTCCCCTGTAGTAGTAGTTTAGTCATAAATGTACATCATGAATTTATGTTAATGTCCTTGTGGGCAACAGTAGCAGCAGCAGTAGCTGTGGGAGGATAAAAGTTTTACAGGCATATCACTCCAGGCCTTAGTCTGTCAAGTAAGAGTTTCTAGTTCCAAAGCATGACACTGAATATTTCGCATTTGTTGACACCAGCACAGAGTGCGCGAGTCACCATGGAAAGGGAAATGAGGTGTGAACCAGCAGAGTCATCGGGGGCTTTCTGAATCATCTCTGCTCTCAAGAAGCGCGTGACTTTTAACAAAAGCATTCTTTCCTGAAAGATAAATCATAGAAACTGCTGCAACACAACAGAGCGTCAGTCCAGGCAATGGGCTCTATGCAATATTTATATATGAATTTTGTATACTTATTAACAAATCAAAGAAATGTATATCCTCAAGGCAAATGGAGTATTTTGTTACATTAATATTAACCTAGAGTCTTTGTGTTTGGCTGAAATTTACATTACTTTCTCTTTGTTTGGGCTCCCACTACTATTTATACATTCTATGAATAAAAGACATGGAACTCCAGAAATTGTGCTTTTACAGTTGCGGTGTCGGAAACCCCAAACAGAAGTAACATGTCACTCTCTGTAATAGACTTGTGAAATGTCTCAAGTTCGAATCATGTTTATGAGCAATGTGAGTGATTCTCATAAAATGAGTTAAAGTATCATCCAAGAGGAAACCTCAGAGGCTGGAAAATGAAGCCCATGTGGAAGTGCCAAAAACGACAGTTCCCTAAAAAGGCCACTTGAGACTGGTTCCAAAAGCCGGTCAATCCCCAAAGCCCTGAAATGTTAAAATGCTTTAAAGCAGAAATAAACATGATACAAAAACAGTTTTGTTATCTAGAGCTAATTTCCCTGTTCATGACAACTGTTTTGGGTGATGGATTTTTATATAATTCACTGTAGTAAGGGTTAAAGTCATGCATAATTAAGGGTGTGGCCACTTTGAGTGACAGGTGGGTGCCGTCCCAGTACAGGCAGTAGCCCTTCGCATGGTCCACCTCAGATCCACTCACGCTCTTTGTTCATTTTTGAATTAGCTGGGAGTTAGGAGGAGTCAAGCACTGCAAAGATGGCAACAGCCAGAGTCACCGCACTGAGCTTCAAAACCACTCAGCATGTCACAGAGGGTTCAATCAATCAATCAATCAAATTTGATTTGTATAGCACTTTTCAGAAACAAATGACACTCAAACACTAAAACAATAGTATTTAGGGGAACCTGAGTCTCCAGGATCTAAAACAAGACACTGGGGTTAAGGTGCACTTGCCCATTTTTTTGTAATAAGTACTGATCATTAAATCAAAAGCTGTACTTTCTGTGTTAATATTAGACTTTGGATTAACAGGGATTCATACCTTTAAAGGTACAAGTCTTCTTTAATCAAGCTGATCTGATATCAGTTTTGCACATACAAAAACATACAGACTCTCAACAAGATTTATTGCCAGCTGAGTTGTCCCACAACTTAATGACAAGCCATATGCAACGTGTTTTGCTGTGAAAATGTGTTATTTCTGATGACGTCCAGTGTCAGTCTCACATATGTTGGTATCCTCTGGTTTCATTTAGAGGTAAAAGCACATAAGCAGTCCAGAACAGTCGTTTCATGAACTACTGACCGTGACTCAGCTAATAGTCGTCATCAGTAGATGCTAGGTTTGTGTGGGTCATGTTATAATGAGGATGGAGTACATTTCTGATAATAGATTGCAGTACCATTATGTGTACTTAATTATGGAATTATCAAAGGCGTACACATTCTATGTGCTGGAGCCTCTTACTCCCTGTGCTCTTATGGATGCTCAAGTTTTTCTGAGGCCAAAAAAATTGATTAAGTTGTAATTACTGCAATCACTCCACAGCGAGATAACCGCAGAAATAAATGCAGTTCATAACATGGCTAGCTGTAATCATTGTCAAAACAAACTGCACACAAGCGATATGGTGTCTTATCACTGCATCTTAATTAAATCTATTCTTAAGCACTGCTTTTCACATATAGTACTGTGCAAAAGTTTTAAGCACTTTAGATGTTTTGATTGTTATCCGTCACTCAGTGCCACTGAGGAGGCGTCTGATCTGTCCTAAATTCATTCTGCAGCACGACAACGACACCAGCTGTAATCTGAAATGTACGTGAGCAGCTCAGCCATTGTCAGTTCTGCCTAACTTCAGTCAGGTCAACCTAAAACTCTCACTGGTGAGCTTTTCATTTTTACTTTCTACCCTATTATTTGGTATTAGTTGGGATGCCATTGCCCAGCCTGATCATCCTCAGTCAGCCACAAGCTTCTGCTGTTCTGCTGCATTCCTGCTGGGCACCACCACTGCAGTTACCACGGGTTTTGAGCTGATGACAACTCTACAACTGGCTGATTTTCAACTGACTGATATGCAGGATGCTTTAGATCTCCAGTTGGGTGCTGCTGTAGACAATGCTGTTCTCCAGCTGACAGCCACCAGACATGCACCCCAGTAGCCAGCTTTCTACAGTGGTCTCCAGCAGTCTGTTTACCCAGCCACCTGCCCAGTCCCCACCTAAAACTCCTCTGGATTCCAGCTGCAGTCCGCCTATCTGGCTAAAGATGACTCTGTTTTCTAGCCACCGACCTGCCCTGCTAGTCCTGTCCTATCCGTTTCCAGATGCCTGTCCACCACTTCTATTCAAATCAATTCAATTCAATTTTATTTATATAGCGCATATTTACAACATATGTCATCACATAGTGCTTGAGGCTCCACTTCTAGGCTCCTCCACTGTTGTCTTCAACCTTAAAGTCTATCCAGAACCTTCAAGACACCCTCTACAGTACACCCACCTGAATCACTGACCTCTTAGCTGCCCTCCTGTAATTCTGCCTGTCACCTACATCCAGGTTGCCCTTTTCTGCCCATTTGCCTTTCCCTCTTGTCATCTCACTGAGCAGCTCCTCGCACCTGCTCTGCCTCCTACATTAACTGTCCACATAATAGTTTACACCTGCACCCTCAGTTCCCCAACAAATCTCCCAAGCGGCCTCTTCTTCCTCTCCACTTCCTCAGCTTCCCACCTGAACTCTCTTGCCCCGTCGATCTCCAGCCACTTTGACCTCTCCTACACCGGCCCTCCACCTGAGGTCTCCAGATTCTTTATTTTTCAGTCCCCAGGCAGTCCACCTGAGTTGTTCCTGCATCACCACAGTCCATTCCCCAGCCTGTCAATCTAAGTTGTCCTCCTCTGCCACTGTCAATTATTTCTGGCAATCTCCTGCATCTAGGCCACCCATCTTGTTAGATCCCCTGAGCTTTGATCGCAGCCACCTGACTCCGAAATCCACCAGCTAACTTGTTCCCCATTGTTTCTGTTTTGTGCACAAATCTCTGTATGCTGCTCTGTGTCTAATACAGAGCGGGTTAATATCATCTAAAACGCTTTCTTTCATTTATTGTACTTAAAAACCTTTGATCTTTGAGGTAGAGCTACTTTTCGAAAAGCCCCGGCTCTTGCACAGTGACTTTTTAATAGAATCAGTCTGCTGTATCCATCTGACCAGGTCTATTTTTGGCTGTGCCTCATTCTGTGCGAGGGCAGAGATACAGAGTTATTCCCAGTTTATGTGCTGACTAAGCAACAGGCTACCAGTTGCCTGTAGTAATAAAGCAAAGGAATGTTGTTCCCATGTGTACAGACAATGCTGTTGAAGATTTTCATGGATTAAAAAAAACAAAACTCAAAAGAAAAGTAATTGGTGTATAATCTCTCTACGTACTTTAATCATAGCAATAACTAAAATTATCCCTTTTCAGGTTTTAGAGACAGTAATGATTGTTTTTCGTGAGTCACTACCCTGTCACTATTTGACAGTGTGTCACTTTATTAGACAAAAAAACCCTCCAGGATTTCAAAGAAAATGCATGCTCATATGGTTAACAAAAAAAACCCAATCATAATCATAATGAGCATCACACCACGTAGGCGTTCATCTCATGAATACCAGAGTAGAGAATGTGCATAGGTAATAACAATAGATAAGATAAAGATATTTTCTGTATGGGCTGACAGCTTGCCATGCGTCTTTTCAGAGACTTCGGAAGACAATTAAGTGAAATAGCGCATGGTCCAAGCAGATAGCAATGTTCTGTTATCACAACTGGCAGTATAGCGCATGTGTAAATGAATTTTTAACGTGGTGATGGTGCATGTAACTGAAAACTTGATGTGCTTGATGGATAAGTTTGCTGCTTCACAGTAAAACTAAATGAATGATTTTAACTTGGCAGTGCCGCTGTGGCAGTCCATTTGTTTCCGGACGACCATTTTAAAGCCTTAAGTTGGAATTTTTTCGCCGTTTTGGCCTCTTAAAACTAGACGTGACGAGTGAGTCTGGTTTTAAGAGGCCCTAAAATACACGCTGTTTTCTCGGCTGTTTCACTTTAATTTATCAAATGAACATCATGTTATATTGTTATACCATAAACCCATCAGGAAAATGTTAGGAAATAGTCATTTTCTCCTAAACTTCTGTACAATCTGACTTCTTTTTGACCCTTTCTAACCATTAGAAAGAAGGCATTGATTTCACTTTTTCAGACCCAGAGGCTACGTTCATCTTTTATACAGTCTATGGCAGTATCCAGGATTGCATGGAACGAGAATGCCCCTACTTGCATTTATTTTGCCATTATCTCATGATCACCACTTAATTATTTTGCCACCTTGAGAAAAAAAGGGTAATTTCTTGAGGTAATGAGATAATTCATCATGAGAGCAGGACATTTGTTTTCTTGTGATTGCAGAAAAGTTATGGGGGGACTTGAAAATGAGTGTCTGGTTTGATCACACCTGATTTCAGCCTTCAAGATCGCTGTCAAGACTATCAGCAGCCTCAGCATGATCACTAAATCGCACTCGCCTGTGAAGTTGCTGAAGGGCTAGTCTTCTCCTTAAATGATGAGGACTGATCTGAATGTTATCTCTAACAGAAAGACACAAGGCAGTGCCTGTGTTACGCCTTGATTGAAGTGCAGTCTGATGCGCTGATCAATAATAGGTGCTCCTTGATCTGACATTTTCAGCTTAAATCAGTTGCTGCAGTTGGGAAAATGCCATCTATGAATGCCGGTGTGCAGTTTGTGATGGAGGAGCTTACTTTTCCCCCTTTTTGTGGTCAGGAGCAACAAATGCACTTAGAAAGCACTTGATTTAGCTTTTCTTTGTCCTTATTCCTATTAATAAGAACATGAATAGTTGGAATAAGAAAACAGCTGAAAGGTAGCCGCTGCTGTGTGTCTTTCAGCACCACGGAGGCGTGAGGAGTGGCGAGGAGAACAGAGAGATGCTTTTTATTTCAGTAATAACAGTAGCACACTTTATTGCTGAGAAGGAGTGAGAGAAACCATTTTTATTAATACCACTTCCCATGTAGAATAAATACACCTTTTTTTTCCTGAGTGCTACAGTTCATACATTAGTTAACTGTTTTATATACTGTCTTTACAGTATATCTAAGTTTCTACAGGCAAGAAAGAAGACCAAGTCCCTCAGCAAGAATACCAGACATGCCGGCATCTGTATTAAAAGTGAATTAGTGATGAATTGCCCTCATGCATGAATCATACATCAATAATAGCCTAATTTCCCGCATGATTTATGATGACGAATATACGGAAAAATATAAATGCATGAGAAAAATAGCATACTGTCAATATTTTACAGACCTACTACAATGTCAGAATGCATGTTTTCAGGGGAGCTCATGTCTTATTGAGAGGAGCCAAGCTCCCCCTGGCTCCCCTGTAGTTTGCACCCCACTGGCATGGCACTCAAAAGGAAACAACCTTTTGTTTTCGTATCAATGCACATTTTCCTGTGATAACAAAATAATTAACTCATTATCATGAGAAAATGAGTGTTGATATCTCGAGATAACGAGATAAATTAACTTGTTATCACGAGAAAACAGCATTAGACAAATAATTGCGAGTTTGTTCATACTTGGCCTCAGCTTTTATTAGGAATCTTCAAATTTCCCACTAATCCCCTCCTGTGTTAGAGCTGTCAGAAATACACCGATCAGCCACAACACTATGACCACTGACAGGTGATGTATATAACATTGATCATATTGGTACTATGTGGTGTTCTGATGGAAAACCTTGGATTTTGGCATCCGTGTTGATGAGACTTAGACACCCAAATAAACATTGTCCCAGAACAAGCACACTCCCTCATGCAAATGGAAATCCCAAATGTCATTGGCCTACCCCCCCAGGAAAATGCACCCCACCACATGGCAAAAACACCAACCAATCAGGAACATCTTGAGGAACATGACAATCGCCCAAGATGTCTGATCAAGCATTGACAGGATGCAGTGGAACAAGGTTGATTGACAGAGGCCCCACTGCACAAGCCAGAGTACCCAAAGGATCCACTGCCAATGTCCAGGACACCCTGAGAGGTCCTCTTGTCCATGCCCAATGGTTCAGGACCACAAAAGGGGGACCAACACAATATTAGGCAGGTGGTCATAATGTTATGCCTGACCGGTGTACAGTTTAGTAATATGAAAGCTATTTTACCATTATGTCTTATGGAGTATTTACTCCTCTCATGTTTACTTCTTTTCAAATTGTTACAAATTATATCAGCAGAAAGAGAAACAGAAAGATTGAGTGAAAGAGATTCTAATGTTTAAAATTATACAGTTTGGTATCTGATCTTTTTTTTTAACATCCCGTCTGCCTCTGCTTACGGAGCTGGATGCAATTTCAGTGCTCTTTGAGTCTTTGAGTGTTTCATCTGATTGATATGACAGATTTCACACTAAGAGAAAAACACATGCTTTTGAAAGAGTAACTAAAATCACAGCTCAACTTATGCAACCAGGAATCATCTTCTGAATCATGTCCTGGCAAGTTGTACACACATCTGATTTAAAACTAATACTCTAAATTGAAGCATTTATTAAGGAATGCTGCAAAACTGTATCCGTTTTTCAATTTTCTTAGTATGAATATTAGATAAAAGTAATTTAAACTATATGCCACACCAGCATTTACAGACTGAATCCATCTGAAATTATTTACTTTGCAATAATAGTGTTGCATTCTATGCTTGTAGGTAACCCATCCTCCAAATCCAACAGCTCTGCCTAATACAGGACTGGCTCTGTGTGTGGGCGCTGTCATAAGACCTCGCACAGGAACTCGGACCAACTGTCCTTTCCGTGCTGTGCAGTCCTGTGAATACCAGAGTGTGTGTAATTTGGAAGAATAACGTGGAGAAGCCGAGAGACTTGCCTCTAAGGACACCGAGCCCACAATCAGTTTGGCAGGTTGCCAGAGTGCTGCCTGGTGGAGAACAATCTATAGACATCTGGAGGGATTCAGAGACTGCATCACAACAAAGAGGATGGACCAATTTTAGAGCACAAGACCTTCAAAGGTGCAATAGTGTAGGAGGCAAACAAGTGCTGAAAAAGCAATATCCAACTTCTACCTCTGAGATGTTGTTATTTTTCCTTAAAAAGACATTCTCTGTAGAAACTAGTTCATTTTTCAGTTTTTAGTTAATAGTTAATATCCAGGCGACATAATGTGTGAGACGCGTGAGTTGTTCTGACTGGTTGTCTGCGGTGCCTTGACTGCTGCTGGTTATTATCCACCGGAATTTAGCTGCTTGGACCTGATGACCCATGTCTAACTAATTAAACAGCTACAATTAAAAACAGCAGCAGTTTGGGTACTGCTTGGAGAACCACAGCTAAGTGCAGTGCACATGCTGGGGCTTAAAGGAATAGTTTTTTTGTGTGGAAACATGCTCATTTGCTTTCTTGCTGATAGTTCGATGAGAAAACTGATACTATTCTGTTAAATATGAAGCCAATTTTAACAGAAAAACTAAAAACATGAGGCAACAACTACCGTGATGCTCTAGTAAGTAAATCTACCTATCAGCACCTCTAAAGCTCATTAATAATCTTGTTAATGCAAAAATGGCAAGAGATTTCTAAAGAGTCCTGTGTTGGGCAAGTGTTGAGTTTCAATCGTCCATAACCTGCATCAAACCCCAACTTTTTTGTTTTTACACTTTGGAAAAAGCAAGGCTAGTGGTTTCCCACTGTTTGCTGTCTTTGTGCTGAGCTAGCTGATCTGGCTGCGGGCTTCAGCTGGACAGATATGAGAGTGGTATTGATCTTCTCATGTAACTCTCAAGAAGACAGCGTCTCAAAAATGTCTAACTATTCCTTTAAAAGATGAAGCACGTGTTACATCAATTATCCATAAACTCATGAAGAAAGGAGGAATATCTTAAGTCATATCTTTGTGTGCGGTTACTTGTTCATTGATTGCTGTGATCGTCAAATACATGTCCACCATTGATAACTTTTATCAGTATGGAGGAAGTTGCAAGTCAACATTATGTATTTTTTAAAACCACAAATGTTAATGTGCAGTAAAATCCCTGAATCCCAGCCAGTCCAGCCTGGAATCTGTATCAAAGGGTGGCCTGCCCCTCTCCCTTTCATCTGCTGCTGCTGCCATCACACTGCCAGCTAGAAGTGAAATTAAACCTTAAATGCAAACCATCCTGATCCCTAGCCCTTCTGCCTACTCCCATAATTCCACTTTTGACACTGAGGTGGAGAGCAGAGAGCTGGGACATTGGTGAACAGAGGAAATATGGAGGAAGAGGTTGGAAGAAAGGGATGCAGAGAGTGACAGCAAAGGGTGGGGGGTGGGGGGGTAATTCATAAAGGGCTTTCATGTGGTGAATAATCATCGATAATAATGCAAACCACTGGCGGCAGAATGAATGGAGGAGGTATGTGGAGGACTGCAGGAACTGCGCTTTCTCGCCTCTTCAATTGAGGTTATTTGCCTCGCTTTGCTTTTTTCACTGCTCGCTGCACGCACACGCACCCATTTACGCATGGCATTCAGGTGAGGATGGTTGGACGAGGTATTGGGAATAAAGAAACCTGACTCTGAGGTCACATTAATTCTTCACCTTTGAGTCAATACCCTCTTTGGTTTGAACCGAAAATAAAGGGGGGTAAAGCAAATACTTCATTCTGAGATAAACTCAGCAAAAGTTGGGTACGCTAAATGTGCCAAAATGTGCCAAGATAGTAAGTGCTGGAGCGCAGATACAACTCGTGCAAGAAGAGAACAGCCTCCAGCTTGATCTGATGAGTGTCATTCTGTGACTACACGATGTCACGGCCGGCATTTGTGCACGTGTCCAGAAAAAAAAGAACTAATACCATCATTTTTACGTCTTGCGGAATGTCAGCCTCATGTGAATTTGGACTGAAATACAGATTAAACCTCCCTGAAAAGAATTATACTGAATAACTGGAGGAAAAAGGGGGGAAATGGTGCAGCTCGATTCGCAAAGAAATGATACTGGTGTTACTCTTCACAAGGCTTGGGGCCCCCCTATTGTGTTTTAGGCTCTGGATGTTCTGTAGAAGAAGTCACAAGCTTCACTCCAATTCAATGCAAGCGTTCAGTCAAGCGTGCAAGTGATTCCTCACCTGAATCCGTGTACCGTGGCCTGGCGAGGTCTCGGAAATAGTAGATAAAATCCAGACAGTTCTCGTTCTGCACTTCCCCCTTCGAGCAAAGATCGGACAGGAGTTCCAGTGCCTTTTGACAAATCTCGTCATCTCTGTCTCCAGGCATTTCCCACCAGCATCCTTATAAATGGAGGGTCTCTTTAGGCACCACCGCACCACTCCGCACGCCTCGCAGTCACCCAGCAATTCCACGCTGCTCGGCACAGCTTCTGGAAGTCAGGCAGCGGCACGCCTTCCACACACGGCGGAGACCCTCGGTATTAAGAAGAACAAAAGAACAGCAGTCCAAGTGATCCACGGGGGAAACGCAAAACCTCTCGCACATGTGGAGCAGAAAGAGTTTTTACGTAACATCCAGTGCTCCTCTCACTCCGCTGCTCTGCTTGAAAAAGCCACCGGTTGAATCCACGCACCGCCTCTGCGGCGCCGTGCGCTGTCCAACGTGCTGAAATGTGTGCGTGGACTCGTTACAATCACCCTGATTTCTGCGCCAGGCGCTCGGTCGTGCGCAATCGGTTACCTTTACGCGTAAAAGAAAGTTAAGCGGCACTTTGCAGGATGCGTAAGGAGGAGTATCTGCATTTCAGAGCTCTGCTACCTGTAGCAAACCCTCTGTCACTTCTCTGTGCCGACGAGCCTGGTGTGGTTTTACGTGCCTGCACGTGGCCAATCAGAGGATGACAGCTTTTTTTCTTTTCTCGCTTCACTTTACATTTGGAGATGGAACAAGCGAAATATCACTCACGAGCCAGCCGTGAAACATTTCATACATAACTTTGTGTCAATCTATTCCACCATCAATTCCTGTCACAGCTGAGAGAAGTTATTTTTTCCAGTGCTCTCTCTCCACGTCGCAGTCCTGCCAAGACCGCCGCAGCAGTGACATCCATTACTTGTTTTGCCGAACTAATTAAAGGAGCACGCTCATGCACGCAGGGAGGGGGAGGTTAATTTATCTTCCTGTCTCTCATTTTTTATTATTTCTAATCGTTTCCGAGGCGCTCAGAGCATAAGTATAATCAACAGCCCCACAGATACCTCATGGGGCAATCAATGCCAATATTTCTATTAGTGTATTGTTGTGCTGTCACTCCTGTAGGCAGGCAAAGGAACACAGTCATCTCCACTGAGTTCATTTCAGTGACTGACAAGCCCACTAATTATGGCATGGACTCTATGTGGTGTTAGGATTCATAAAATTACACTTTCTTATGATAACCTGAGTGTTGTGCAACACATCATATGGGCAATTTGAGACAGATATACATCCAGCTGAAGGCCAAACTGTTTAACTTTCACCGAGGAACTATCTCTTGTATGATAGGAAATGTTCCTTTGATGTATAGACATTTTCAGTGATGATACTCTGGGAAAAAAAGAAAAGTTCAAAGAGGATGCCAATTCAGGGAATAGTGCAGGAGTATTTCCTCATGCAAATATTTTTCTTAATATATCAGAACTGACCACATGCTGGTACTTGTAATTTCAAACCAGAAGATGCTAAGAAAGAAAGAAAAAAAAGGATGGGAGGGTGAAAAAAAAGGCAGATAAATGGGCTTGCTGTGATTTTCATGCTTATTCCACCAGGAACAAAGAGCCCAGCAGTCATCTCCCATCAAAGATAAACCCAACTTCTAAGGAGTGCGTTTATCTTGTTGCGCTGCTTTCTTGCAAATAAACGGTGTGGTGTGTTCTTCCATTTCCCCCCATGTTGAGGTTTTTTTTTTCTTGTGGTGTTTGTGTTGTGAGTTTTTCCTCGCTAAAACCGAAGGTCTCTTAACAGAAGGTGTTGTATGCTCTACAGATTGGAGAGCCCTTCGAGGCAAATTTGTGATTTGCGATTTTGCTTATATGAATAAATCTGTCCCGAGGTGGGCCCCCTACCTCGTAATAATGACAGCCTAGCAGGCATCCCAAAGATTTTACTTACCATACATGGACGCATGCCAGTGTTATTAGCACGCTATTGCTGTTAAATCCATTCTTCTTTAACCAGTTAAGGAGGTGGGAGTTTTGTGAGTGGAGAGACAAGTAGATGATGGTGGTTATGATGGCAGTAATGTGTAATTATTGTGGCTGTATGTTTTCCAATCAAAAAAAAAAATGTTCACACAGCAGTAAGTCAGCTTTCTTGGTGTCCATGGCAACTGTAAAAGACAGAAGGCACTCTTCACCCATTTCTTCTCCTCAGCTCATTCCGTTAGCCTCTCTCCTCCCCACCATCCATTAATCCTCCATTTTTCTACTCCCCTCTCCTCACCGTTTTTATTTTCCTCTTTTCTCCTAGCTGTCTTCTTTTTATTGTAAATTGCCCTCTGTTTTCCCAGCATACCGCTTTCTCTTTTTCTCTCTGAGTCATTCTATTTCGCTTTTCATTGTGAGTAATATATTTTTTGGTTTACCAGTTGCTAACAGATCAACACTGGTGGGGAAATGCTCAGAGAGTGATAATAGACCAATTAACTCTTGACCCTGAATATTCTGTATTCCCATGTTCAGCTCTGTCTCACCTGAAGTGGCACAACTCCTACTAGTGCAGCGAGAAGATGATCTGAATGAGGACAAAAAAATCTGAAAGTTTCTTAGTTTCTTCTCTAAACTGCCATTAGATGCTAAATGAGTATCTCATGATGTGCACATTGACAGAGTTCATTCCAGAACCCCTTCATCATTTGAATCAGACAATCAGCCAGTCACTCAGCTAATCAATCACCGAGCTCATTCCATTTCTGAAAACAAAGCCACAATTTCCACTGAATCGGAGCGATTAATAAAACAACAGCTATTTCTTGGCATCTGAGACATCTCACTCCTGGTTTGAATGAGCTCTAAGTGGCGAGCCATCATCCAGTAATCAACATCTGCCAGCCGTGTGAACACATGCAACGCCACCTGAGTTTCAAAGAGAAAAGAAAATAGACTGATTGAGCGTCTTCGGCATATGGGAGCTGTGGAAAACCATTACATAAGAAATACAATTAGTGTATGGGGAGAAAAGGAGGGGTCCCAGCACTGAACCCTGCAAACACCAGTGATGAGGCAGCTTTGGGCCTTATTTTCCATATCACTCGTCATAAGCGTAACTCATGAATGAAGGAATGTATTTACTAGGATGAAGTGTAATTAGAGATATTTGTTATTTTGTGGATCTCTTTTTAATTCCACGTTTCTTGTTGCCACATTATTTGGAATGCTGAACAGGTTATCTCTCAATAATACTAATGCTTGTCTCTGCTTATGCAAAATGCAGTACATTCCTCAAAAGTTCTGCACAAAAAGTCTGACAGAAAAATAGTTGTTACTGGATGTTATTCCAGTTGAGTGGGTGCGTACATTCACTACTTGCTGTGTGGACCGTGCCCATCATGGGCCACCACTCAGAGTTACCAACCATTTTTGATTGACACAGTGACATTTCTTTCTATTAAAATTTGACAAATGTCCAAAAGAAACTCTATTTACATTGATGTGAAATACATAAAACAACCAGTTTTCTTTTTTGGTAGTAATTCAATTTGCTAACCGACAATTAGGTACACAAACTAGAATCAATTTCAGCATGTACAGTCTCAGGTAAATAAAGGCTTTGATTTGTTACCTGTTTTTCTTCATTAAGGGAGAACTCAATTGAATTGAAATGATTCTGGTGCCTTGGTGGTACTGAACGTGTACACCGATCAGCCACAACATTATGACCACTGACAGGTGAAGTGAATAACATTGATCATATTGGTACTATGTGGTGTTCTGCTGGAAAACCTTGGATTTGGGCATCCGTGTTGATGAGACTTAGACACCCAAATTAACATTGTCCCAGAACAAGCACACTCCCTCATGCAAATGGCAATCCCAAATGTCACTGGCCTACCCCCGCAGGAAAATGCACCCATGACAAAAACATCAAAAATGTTGATTTGACCTCCAAACTTCCTAGACCCCATTCTGATCAAGCATCAACAGGATGCAGTGGAACAAGTTTGATTGACAGAGGCCCCACTGCACAAGCCAGAGTACCCAAAGGATCCACTGCCAACGTCCTGGTGCCAGACCCCATAGGACACCCTGAGAGGTCCTCTTGTCCATGCCCAATGGTTCAGAGCATTTTTGACCACATAA
>OMNN01082182.1:0-11001 GCA_900302755.1 Chromis chromis | reverse complement strand
GCTGAACTCCTTCTACACACACACACACACACACACACACACACACACACACACACACACACACACACACCACACATATATGATGTGCAGTGTCACAGGCAAGTGATCAAAAGGAAACTGCAGTACGCTTTGGAAGCCCTGTTGGGAAGGGGGTGAAATTAAAGAAGGTGCTTAATTCAATGCGACACATCCATTTACACAAAGTAAATGGCTATTACTCATGTTTACATAGACTTTAAAACTCACTGCGGGATACATGAAGAGCCTGGTGGGTCAAGATATAATAGAACACAAGACACGTGATGTGTAGTATGTAGTCCAGGTTATAATTTATTCAATCCTGGGCGCTATCGAGCAGAGTGGAGGATTAAGTCCCACTTGATCAAGCTCAATCCCCCGTTTGGCTTTGAAACACGCTTTCATAAAAAGGGTGCATTTATATTCAGTTGCTTCACACATACATAACTCCCAGAGAATGCTTTCCTGTTTTAATGTCTGCTAATGTGTTGTGATCTCTCACATTTTCCAATGCAAATATGAATCAAGATAAATAAGCTCCTGGGCAGGTGATGCTGAATTCTCCATCTTCCTGCATAAGACTCTATGTGTAGAATGAAATCGACTAAAAACACAAATTACACAGTAAGCCTTCCTGTTTGCCGGTGATTAGTGTAAACTGGAGCAATGATCTATGAGAAAATGTTTGTGCAGAGTACAAAATATCTCTGGAGTTAAAAGGGAAGCTTCAGTATTACTGGCAATGTTGCGAAGCATCCATTTGAGGTCTGATTTACAGCCACTTTTCTGCTTTCCCATAGATGGCTTCTGGCTCTCGAGCCTCTCATGTCCCTGGGGACGCAGAACATCTGCCAGTATGGTCATATGAAACACACATGAATTCCCAGGAAATTAATAGTTATTGTTTGAGGGATAAGGAGAAATAGTAATTTTGGCTGCTTGTTTTTTGTATTTGTAAAGGCATGTTGGTTGGATTCAGGAGTTCCCCGTTTCAACACCAGACGTTATGCTGAGTTAAGGTTAGCAGTTCTGCTCCCTGAACACAGCTGAGCCATGCTTTTTCTTCCTGAGTGGTCAGATCTTCCTTGAAGCCAGTCAGTCTTTCTCAATAGCATTCCCAAACTACTCCCACGTTCAGGTTCACCCTCACTGCAGCTGCAATGCTTCAGGCCTGTGTGCTGGCAGTTGGATGTTCCTACTTTACTCTCACTACACCTTCAGGTAAACCAAATCTCCCTGCATTTTGATCCAACTTATAACCAGATGGACAACTCTGCTTCTCTCGTCAACTTAGTTATGAGCAACACTATATCTGATATGTTGTTGCACAGAAGCCCAGCAATAAAGGATTCCTCCCAGTCCCCATATCGCCTCCAGGTTTCTCCATCATTGCCCTTGTGAGCATTGAAGTCTCCCTGCAGAATTATACATTTTCCAGGCAGTGTCCTTCTCAGGAACCCATAAGAGGTTGATTATTCAGAGAGACACAGTTGGATAAAGGTGAGATCTCATTGTCTGGGGATAACTCTTTAGCTTTGAGGTGGAAGCTTGTGAGTATCCTTACACTTGCCAAGCACCTCTTAACCTGGGAAACTCATGAAAAGGAAGGTTCCAGGAGCAGTGATGTCCATGAAGGTGAGTCCAACTATACAGCGATCAGGCATAACATTATGATCACCTGCCTAATATTGTTTTGGTCCCCCTTATGTGGTCAAAAATGCTCTGAACCATTGGGCATGGACAAGAGGACCTCTCAGGGTGTCCTATGGGGTCTGGCACCAGGATGTTGGCAGTGGATCCTTTGGGTACTCTTGTGCAGTAGGGCCTCTGTCAATCAAACTTGTTCCACTGCATCCTGTTGATGCTTGATCACAATGGGGTCTAGGAAGTTTGGAGGTCAAATCAACATCTTGGGCCACTGTCATGTTCCTCGAGATGTTCCTGATTGTTTGATGTTTTTGCCATGTGGTGGGGTGCATTTTCCTGCGGGGGTAGGCCAGTGACATTTGGATTTCCATTTGCATGAGGGAGTGTGCTTGTTCTGGGACAATGTCTATATGGGTGTCTAAGTCTCATCAACACGGATGCCAAAATCCAAGGTTTTCCAGCAGAACACCACATAGTACCAATATGATCAATGTTATTCACTTCACCTGTCAGTGGTCATAATGTTGTGGCTGATCGGTGTATGTAGTTGGTACCGTCCAGCTCCTGCACCAACTTAGTTTTCTTACCATCCAGAACAACCTGCTCAGGTCCTGTAATGATCACCAACATGATCTATTAAATGATGCAAGTCCTTCAAGAAATAGGTTAGATAGTTGTTGTTGGTAGGTATTAAAGTCAGCTTAGTTCAGTTTATCTGTTTGCAAGGGGCCATCGAATTACACAGAACTACAACATTTTTAAAGATACCGACATAATGTCCAAGACCCTTCCAATGTGACCTCTTAGCTAAAGATTGCAAGCATGTTAACTGTAAAACGTGCAAAGTGCAAAACTAATGGAGTCCAGGGGATCATGCAACATAATACTATCAACAAAACAAACACAATTATAATCACTGTCATTAAAACAATCCAACATCCAAAACACATGAATTATATAAATAATAGCCAACATTTTGCAAACTAAGATGACAAGTTTATACTTTCAAGTTTCTCGTGAGGGTGAATTGGTTACAAAGAGAGACATAATCACTGCTTTTCTCCCCCAACTCAATTAAAGCCAAATTATTTTTTCTAAAGGCTTCAGAAATAATAAAAATGAAACACGTGCACACACACTCATCATCTCTTCTAGGCTGTCTTTCTGCTTTCCAACTCACTCTATTCCTCTGCCCTAATCCCCTGTTCAGTGTGAGGTGTTTTATTCTGTGCCTGTCAGCAGTTTGAAGCAGCAGGCTCATATCCATTCATGGCATTGTGTTGTACAATTACACTGACAAATGCTTGAGTGATTTTCTTGGCGGTGTTTCATTAAAAAAAAAAAATCCGTACAAGGGGGTAAAAGAAATAGCTAGAGAATAAAACTGTGTTTTTCCACTCCGGGTTCCCTCTCATAAATATTGTAATTGTCCAGTGATAGAAAGAGAAAAGGCACCCGCAGATATTTCCAGTTTTCTGGTTAGTAGAGGAAGCCTCAACTTGTCTGCAAGCTGAGCTTGGGAGATAATAAGGGAATCTCTAAACAGTATCTTCATCATTATGCTGTCCCATAAAGAGATGACAGCACAGTGTAAAACATGCAGATTTTGCAGACAGAGCTCCATGAGGAGAATACTAATTTCATGGTTTGTGCTGTATTTAATCGGAAAGCTTTCTGTGGCAAACACAGAATCTACTGTAGAGTCAAATGCGTGTGTGTGTGTGCGTGGAGATTTGTGTTTCCGTTGTCTCAGTTATAAATTTTGAGTTAAACACACAGTGACAGGAGATAGCTGGTCAAACGAGGAGACAAAATTGTTGCTCTTCATTTTGCCTCCAGCCTGAACTAAAATGGTTTCTGTCATTATGCCAGTTACAGTAAAGTCAGGGTTAGCTACCAGGTAATGAGTGTAAGTGGTTGCATCTGTGTGTGCTCGTCTCCATGTGTGATTGTGTTGGTAAAGGGGACGACTGTTATCTCTGAAATACACGATATGGTGAAGTGAGTTGCAGGGCAAGTCCTAAAGATAACACAGCCAGCAGAGAGGTGTCAGGCCTTTCATCACTTTTAAATCATTTTTATGGCTGCTACTCATGATGCAGGTGAGTACAGTATCTACACTAACACACACAGACTCGGGCTTTCACTAGCAACGGAGCAGCTGACATCCACTAACACGACATTGAGCAGAGGCAATTATAATCACTGTAATATTTCCGTGTTATTGTGGGGCAGAGCATTGAGATGCAAGTCTACAACCCACCAATGTAACATGATTAATTGAGATGCCAGTTGGAGGGTTATTGTGGTTTGAGCTGATTAGCAGGGTCAGAGGCTTCAGGCACCCCTGCTCCACTGAACTAGACGCTGTTAGCAAAGCAGCAGACCAGCAAGGCACAAAGTGCAGCAACCACACAACCACACACACACACAACCACACACACACGCGATTGCAAACAGAGACAGACAAATAGAGATAGAAACACAGGCGGACAAATGTGTGGACAGACAGGCTGACAGATGCATAAATACGCCACGAGAGTGGCAGAAACATTACTTTTCATGCTAATTAGCTGTCTGATCAAGTGGCAGAGACAAATATAGGTGGCAGGGTACTGGTGGCTCCTGTGTGGTGAATCCGAATATGCAGCGCACTGTGGAGAGAATAATGCTGCTTTAAACTAATGATGCTTTGGGCTCTGCAGAAATGCTGATGCTTTATGTTCTTTGTGTAGTTTGAACTTCTTTTGTCCAACAAAGTCAAAGTCATTCAATGACAAAACTTCTGTTCTATTCTATTCTATTCTATTCTATTCTATTCTATTCTATTCTATTCTATTCTATTCTATTCTATTCTATTCTATTCTATTCTATTCTATTCAGCTTCTCACGTCTCACTCGTTTTCAGTCTTTATCGTCTTCGTTCATTTCACTCTATAATTTCTTTTATTACTGTTGAGGAGAGACTTCAGCGTTGTAGGAAATACACCTTTTTCCATTTCTTGCCACTCACCAGTAAAATAAATATGAAGCAGGCAGTTAGTTGGGAATAAAGACTGATACAAGCTATATCTAAAAGTAATGATAATAAGGTAGACAAATTCTTCATCCCTGCTCTTGTGATCACTCCTGTGTGCATTCTTCCTTGTTAAGCCAAGCAAACTCTTGTGTTTTAATTAGGATTATTTGGTTATTAGGGTAAAGTAGAGGTGAAAATTGATCCTGAGGTATTGAATTTTTTATGTAATTATGGAATTTGTGAGACTGCTGATTTAATAGTAAAATGTGGGTCTGCCAATTAGTTTTGTTTCTTTTTTATTTACTTTTCTTAAGGGTCATGAAAGTCCAGGAGTAGTTGCAGTAGCAAGGTCAAAGCTGTGTTTGTCTGTGATTACTGGGATAAACAGGCAACGTGCTGTTTACTGTTTACTTCATGTTGCTTGCTTTACATTGTTTTACTCCTAGTTCTTACAGCTAACCTGCTGGGTTACTTTTAGGGAGCTGCAGGTTGGTGTTGGCCTCTGGTTGCAGGACTGGCTAATGCAGTAGGAGTTCACCTGTTGATTTGTAGTGATATCATTCAAGCTTTTAAGTTTATCTGTTGGAAAAATTGATTTATTCTGTATGTAGTTTTGGTTATTCACTGCAACACACTTGCAGTGCATTGGCCTGCTGCTCAGTGTGCCATCCCCCTGCAGGATCCCCCTACACTTACATTTTCTACCTTTTTTTTTTATAACGGATGTTAGTGACCCTGATTTAATGAAAAAGCCTGTTGTAGCCTTTTAACCCACACCGACTGTTGGCTTCGTTATTGAAGTTCACCTGTTCGCCCTTTTATCGAAAAGCTTAGCGAGGAGCTGCGGTAGCTAGATTTCATTTGCTTGATCTGTACAAAAAATGTTTTGTGTCAGACTGTTTGTTCTGCAGGCTCCTGACCTCCTGGTATGTTGTTGAAATTGCGAGGCTGCCGATGTGTTGTTTTTATTGTTTGGTTTTTGTATCAATTAAATGAACGGAACATAAGTGGTTCATGGATTTTTTTTATCTTTTTGCTTTTTGTACCAGTGGACAGAGTTATGCTGCATGTTTAACCCCGTTTCCAGTCTTTATGTTAGGTTAGTGGGTAGCTTCATGTTTACTATGCAGACATAAGCGTGGTATCAATCCTGTCATCGAACTCTCATCTAATAAGCATGGAGTTGGAATTGTGTTTGTGTTTCCTATAATTGCAGAAACTGTGCAGTGTATTAACTTGTAAATGAGTCCCTTTCGGATCAAAAGAACCTTCAAGGCCACCTGCGGTCGCTGCGACTGTAAACTGCAAACATCACAATAAAAGCCGACTTTAATGTATGTGTCACGCAATGTTTGAATTTCAGCTCTGTGCTTAGCGGCACACACGTTCCCATAGGTGTTACAAAACAAATGACCTGGTGAAGTATTACTTTGATCCTCTGAGGCTACACGGTCTAACTCACACCAAGTGTGTGTTCATGTTCCCATTTTTTAAAATCGCTCACTTGTTCTTTCTCTCCTTCCCTCCCATCCCTCCATCTTTGGCTCCTCAGCCGGTTTTGGTCCCGGGGGAGAGGGGTGTGTGTGTGTGTGTGTGCGTGTGTGTGCGTGCGTGTGTGCGTGTGTGTGTGGAGGGGTGTGATGGGGGGGTTGGAATCTAGGACACATGAAATATTGAAATCCTTCTTGGGGAGTCCTCATCATCAGCATATGTTGCTCTCGTCTCTTTTTCTACTTCAGCAGCTCCTATTACTATTCCTCCCACTCACGGTGTCAAAGTTCTTCCCATGCTCATTCAGACTGCTCTCATTCATTCATTAATTCACCCATTCACTCAGTCGGAGGACTGAATACAAGTGCTTCACCTTAAACAACTCTGAGCCCTTTGGTCTAACAAAATGTTTTGTTTACGCGAGTGGCATTATTCCCCTGAGATCTATTTGGAAGCATCGCCACCCCCTCACTGGCATATATGTGCCTGCACGTGTTCTAATCTCTGCTGCTAATTACTTTGTCTTCATGCAAGAGATGCAGTGGATTTTCTTTTTAATCTTATGTGCTTAATAGTTCAAAATCATGAAACCCCAAAAGCAAATATAGTAATTGGAGTCCCAGTGGTATTACTCAAAGATGAATCGAGCTGACGTGAAGTTTTTTTAAAAGCAGTTTTGCACAACTTCATTAGATTTCTTCTCACCAGCATCTCCACTCTAGTCCTCACATCTCCGTTCTTCTTCTTCTTATTAGATCTTTATCCACGTTGGCTTGTTATTTTCTGGTGGTTCCAAGAGTGAAAAATGTCTGCTGCTTCAAAGTACTGAATCACCCACTTGGGAAATGAAAAAGAGATGAGGGAGAAAGAAAGATGAGAGCGAGAGATGGCCCATAAAGGTAAACTGGGCAAACGGCCAGACATTTAAAGCTTTCCTTTACAGGGAAATAGCTTCATCAGATAAACAGGTAGAATCCCAATAAGCAACACATCAGACCTGAGGGATTTATAGACTGAGGCCATTCGCTCTGAGTGTTGTTTGACCTTCAGGAGCAATCTGACACTCTGTTAAGCCTGGCCCACTTAGTTTCATTTGGCTGTAATTGGCTTAATGGCTAGTAGACACGGTGAATAGGACAACTTTCCGTCTAAAAGCAGACTTATTCATGGAGGACCTGCTGCGCTACCGTGAGGGAATCTTCACGTCGTGGAGTGGGATGGAAAGTGTGTAGCTGTTTGTTTGTTTGTTTGGGACAAAAAGGAAAAAAAAGTGATTTTCTCTCCGGGGGAAGAGCAGTTTCCTAAACACATTTGGAGTGTTTTTCTCAAGTGGCTCAGCAGCAATCTGTGTGCATGTGTGTGTGTGATTGTGTGCCACAGCTACATTTTGTTGATGATGCTGTCACTGCTGCTGGCATCTTGGATGCATCCCAGAGTCTCTCCAGGCAAAAGAAGGGGACGATATATCTCTTCTTGCGTCAGACACACACACACTTGCACCTCCTCTAACCTCCTCCATCCTCTCTTCTCCCATGTGTGGCCTTGGTGGGCTGTCTGGGCTGTAGTAGGAACAGAGAGTGTGTAACTAAGCACATCCTGTCAGACAGTCATGCTATCTTCCCCTGGTCCAGACCTCGCCTTCCCTTCATGCTCCGTTTGCCTGTTATTCTCAGGGGGCGCCTGCTCTGAATAAGAGGCCCTGCAGTAAGGTAGGAGGCTGTATTACATTACACTTACACACATCAACTAATTCTGGTCAGGTCTCAAGGTGAACCATGTTAATAAGGAGATTATTTATTTTTATATTTTATGTAAAATATTAAGAAAGCAGTCAATTTATGGTATGATCTGACACTGAAAAGAGCGTTCGGGCTTCAGTAAGGCACAGCAAATTGCCATAATACAGCTGTGGACTTTGATTACTAATTTTTTATTTTGCTCTGACTCCATTAAATAAAACTGTGATGCCAGAGCATATTTTAACATGTTCATTCAATGTCACAGACGTGACCTTCACAGCCCACTTATTCTAATCCATCTGAAAACTTTTGGAATAAACTTCAGTGTTCATAGAAAGGAGCCTCCACCTGCCAACCCTGATTTGTAAACAAACTGCATGTGTCGTCTGGGAATTTACTGCAAATTACCAACAGCAGCCTTGTGACAGGAGGAGATGCTGTTCGTGTCACACATACCTTATACACCAATCAAGCATAACATTATGACCACCTGCCTAATATTGTGTTGGTCCCCTTATATGGTCAAAAATGCTCTGAACCATTGGGCATGGACAAGAGGACCTCTCAAGGTGTCCTATGGGGTCTGGCACCATGACCATGGCAGTGGATCCTTTGGGTACTCTGGGCTGTGCAGTGGGGCCTCTGTCAATCAAACTTGTTCCACTGCATCCATCCTGTTGATGCTTGATCAGAATGAGGTCTAGGAAGTTTGGAGGTCAAATCAACATCTTGGGGCGATTATCATGTTTAAGATGTTCCTGATTGTTTGATGTTTTTGCCATGTGGTGGGGTGCATTTTCCTGCGGGGGTAGGCCAGATGACATTTGGGAATCCAAGGTTTTCCAGCATAACACCACATAGTACCAATATGATCAATGTTATTCACTTCACCTGGCAGTGGTCATAATGTTGTGGCTGATCGGTGTATTTTCTCAACTCACTGTGAATACAATTAAAACTGGACTGCAAATGTACTGTACTACAAAGTCATCCCAACCCTATACCCCAGCAATGCCGTGGGACCATGAACTGTAAAAATGTTGGCAAACCCTCCGTGACATCACCTATATGTTTCCTAAAGAGCAGTTTTGAAGCTTAGACTCCATCTCGACAGTGCATGACTCTCTGTCTAATTCCCAGCTAATCCAAAAATGGGCAGAAGATGGAGTGTGAGTAGAGCTAAAGCATACCATGGACTGTCCTATAACTGCACCCACCTGTCAGTGAAAGCAGCCGTGCCTTTAATTAAGCATAACTTTACGCCTTAATAAAATTTAAACGGCTGAGATATATAAAAATTCACACCCTGCAGAGCTGTCATGAATGGGGAAATTAGCTCTAAAGACCAAAACCAGGTTATTAACATGTTTATTTCTGCAGCAAACGTGGTCATTTCAATATTTGAGTTTATAGGGATTGACTCACTTGTAGAGTCAGCCCCAAGTGGCCATTTGAGAAGCTGCAACATTTGTTTTTCCAGCACCGCCGCTTACATAAACCCTAATGAGCCACATTGTACATTTACAAGTCATGTTAGTTAGTGACATTCCACTTTAAATTACATGTTTAGTGTACCTACAACCTCTTGACAATCATTCTCAAATAGGACTCCTACAGTATGCAGTGTAGTTTGTAGATTCAGTTAAAACATGGATACTTGTTATAATGCTAAAAGTGTGGCAATGTTACAGTTTTGTGATCCTTTACTGGTTCCCATTATGCAAGTTATGTTTTAACTCAACCTTCCCCTGCGAAGAGGATAACATGGAATTGGTGAGCATGTAAGACATAGCCAGCTTCCAGTTAGAGTCTGCTTTCTGCGAGTACCTTAAGAACAGCACCCTTAAGGCCAGTGGGGATTTTTTTGTCTTGCTCAAAACCAGAACCCAAATATCACAAGCAGCTGGAGCCTGCAGAGATGTTTGAATGAGATCGTGTCAATCAAGGAAATGAAACCGCAATAAATGAGAACTGTCTCCACATTTCTCTTTCATATTTGCTGCAGAACCGTGTCAGAGTGTTAATGCATTCCCGTCATTAATCTATGTCAGCCGTATAAATTAGCTGTTACATAAGAGCACCAACAAGTGGGATTGCAGGGGAAAAAACCAGGGATAAGCAGAATGAAGAGTGAAAATACACCTTTGAGAGAATCAAGATAAGCTAGAGATAAAAAGTAACAATTTCCTCTTTTAATGAGTTTCCATTGATATTTCCTTTAATTACGTGTCCTATAATAAGGTTGGATATAAGCTACATCCCATTAATTAAATTAATCAGCCTAATTAGCCAGGTACACAGGTTGGATGCTTCCCTCTTCCTATGATTTAATTCCATGTTAAGCTGCTGCTGCTTGAGTGCAGGAGAAGCTAGTTGTGAGTGATTTGTGTGATGTGTCCAACCGAGAGGAGGCCTTGAGGCTGACCGAGTGTCCGTGGGGGAGATGTATTTGTCAGGCAGCCTGAGAGCTCCTGTGACATCTGTGATCAAACTCTGACCTGAATAATTAGCCAGAAAATTGGTAAATTAGGTACTGTAAGCTAGTAAGCTATAAAAGGAGAACACCATGAGCGTGTAGTACCCTTAGCAGAAAAGCTGCCTTAGGTGCAACTAAACTCATTTTTTTTAAAGATTTATTTTTGGCCTTTTCATGCCTTTATTATTAGAGAGGACAGTGGATAGAGTTAGAAACTGGAGAGAGTGGGGAAGGACATGCAGTAAAATGACCGAGGTCGGACTCGAACCTGGCACAGCCGCTACCTCTGCACGTGGGTCACACGACATAACCGCTAGGCTATCGGGACATCCAACTAAACTCATTTTAACTGTCTAATCACACATACAGTAAGTGCCGTACTTTGTCCCTTTTGGGGGGATTTTTGGACCCTAAAACTACAGGAAATGTTTTAATATGTTTAACATTTAAATAGTCAGTGCATAATGTTCAACACTGTCCATCTGTTGGACTATGCAAGGATGTACAGGTTATTATTTTCTGTTTATTATTGTTGTTGTTTGTTTGGACGTCACTGAGTTGATGACATTCTGTTGCATTAAATAGAATAAACTTCATTAATGAGAACTATA
>OMNN01082181.1:0-11474 GCA_900302755.1 Chromis chromis | reverse complement strand
GCGGTAGCTTCGCGCTAGCTCCCGCGCTAGCTTCGCGCTAGCTTTGCGCTAGCTTCGCGCTAGCTCCCGCGCTACCTTTGCGCTAGCTCGCGCTAGCTCCCGCGCTAGCTCCGCTACAAGTACAAACAACATCAAGTCCCACCCCTACTTTTAATATAATAACTAGCTAACACTTCAAACTGCTTTCCAAAACATGGCGGCCATCATGGGGATCTTCATGAACCTCTCGTGAGTTAGTAGGAGATATTTTAGACCTTGCAGATAATGTAGAAGCAGGAGTTGCTCAATCTGAGCAAAACATAGAAAGGAATAGCGCCACCTAATGTATCAGATTGCATTCAGTGGCTCTGCAGCAATCCATTTCTGGGATGATCTGTCCGACTTGCTGTGCTGAGTAACCAATCAGATGTTAAAAGCCGCAGTAGTCCCGCCCACTGAGTTTGATGGGTGAGGTTGACAGATAAAATAAATTCATGATGTGCTGCACCACTGCCACAATGAAATAATTAAATAAATAGTGAAATAAATATATACGTTTTTTAAATGAAATGAATTGACATTTTAATTAATTAATGACACATTTAATGAAACATTAAATACATAATTAATTAAGTATATATTTAATTAAATAATTATTTATTTATTTCCAATTTTAATTAATTAATGAAACATTTATTTAATTAATTAATTGTGTATTTATATATTTCATTTTGGCACATTCCACCCTCCATAGTCATCTGACCTTAGTTTAAATTATTAATATACAGAATATCACCTAATATCACCTTTTTCTTATAACACAACTTGAAGACACAGCCAGTGGAGCTTTGACAGCATCTATCTGAATCTGCGCTGTGTGTACATATTGGCTGGGTACCAAGATGAGCAAAGCCAGGACATGCTAATCTGGTAAGAAATCAAAGCTAGTGTGGACTGTTTGATCTGGATCTGCTTAGATTTCACATGTAAGGTGCAATGCAACCATCCAGGGCTGATGTCCACAGAGCAAATCAGGATCTGAACCTGCTCATGTGTAACGCAATAATATGTCATGCATCATACTGTACTCTCAAACAGAGGGGTGCACGGCCAGTTGTTCACATGTTAACCGTGAGTCTGTGCTATAATCAAGCCATCAATCAAATATAAGAAAAATAAATAATCACCTCATGGATCACTGCTTAATGTGGTAATCATCTTTGTTTCTGACATCTTTGGCATTTAGCTGTCATTACCGTGCTGCTTCTCCGTTGCACACCCATGAGCTCTATTGGCATTCAATGTGATGCATTTTCTGTTGTCTTTTTTGCTGTTTCTATAGCTAGTAACATAGAATGAAAACACCTCTGTACATCTGATGATTATCTACCTAGTCCAGAACAGCTGTCTGTGTGTGATAATACTGTATTTGTCTTGTTTTTTTTGGTAGGCTTACCAGTGTATTGTCGTTGCTGAGCAGTGAGAGCCTGTCAGCGCAGTGCTGCTGTGCTGTCATGTTGCTGCTCTCCTGTTCGTAGATGGCATCTCGTTCAGTCTGCGGCAGGCTGAGGAACCGCTGGATCATGCACAGGTTCTCCCACAGGGTCCGGTTCTCTGGACTGGGATCCTCCTTCCAGCGCAGCAGCTCACACAGCCAGCCCTGCAGGAGGAGGATACAGCACACACACGGTAACCTTTGTGTAAAGGTATGTGTAAGACTGAGCAAATGAAAATGTTCTGTGGACATGAATTGGTCTGTCCTTTACCCAGAGGTCAAGCAGCTGTGTCAGCACACAAGTTAAGATGTGCTCTGAAACAAAACCCTGACACCCAGTGAGCTCCTGTGCTGCATAGCTATGCAATAGCTATGCTATATTAACAAGCTCATCTCCATATTTCTAAGAGTATAAATATATTATATTGATCTTACTGTCTGTCATTTCATTTCATGGCATCTGCTGATTAACTTAAGGCAATCTCACTATTCAACATGCACAGACTAAAAGGTGTATGTCTGTCCAGTGCCAAGTAAGTAGGAACACTTAAAAATGAGGTACAATATTATATACACTATATTGCCAAAAGTATTGGGTCACCCCTGCAAATAATTGAATTCAGGTGTTCCAATCACTTCCATGGCCACAGGTGTATGAAATCAAGCACCTAGACATGCAGACTGCTTCTACAAACATTTGTGAAAGAATGGGTCGCTCTCAGGAGCTCAGTGAATTCAAGTGTGGTACCATGATAGGTTGCCACTTCATGAAATTTCCTCAATACTAAATATTCCACGATCAGCTGTTAGTGCTATTATAACAAAGTGGAAGCAATGGGAACAACAGCAACTCAGCCATGCAGTGGTAGGCCATGTAAAATCACAGAGTGGCAGCAGATGCTGAGGCGCACAGTGCGCAGAAATCGCCAACTTTCTGCAGAGTCAATAGTTACAGACCTCCAGACTTCGTGTGGCCTTTAGATTAGCTCAAGAACAGTGGTAGAGAGCTTCATGGAATAGGTTTCCATGGCCGAGCAGCTGCATCCAAGCCTTACATCACCAAGTGCAATGCAAAGCGTCGGACGCAGTGGTGTAAAGCATGCCGCCACCGGACTCTAGAGCAGTGGAGACGTGTTCTCTGGAGTGACCAATCGCACTTCTCTGTCTGGCAATCTGATGGACGAGTCTGGGTTTGGCCGTTGCCAGGAGAACGGTACTTGCCTGACTGCATTGTGCCAAGTGTAAAGTTGGGTGGAGGGGGGATTATGGTGTGGGCTTGTTTTTCAGGGGTTTGGCTTAGCCCCTTAGTTCCAGTTAAAGGAACTCTTCATGCTTCAGCATACCAAGACATTTTGGACAATTTCATGCTCCCAACTTTGTGGAAACAGTTTGGGGATTGCCCCTTCCTGTTCCAACATGACTGTGCACCAGTGCATAAAGCAAGGTCAATAAAGACATGGATGAGTGAGTTTGGTGTGGAGGAACTTGACTGGCCTGCACAGAGTCCTGACCTCAACCTGATAGAACACCTTTGGGATGAATTAGAGGCTAGGTCTAGTTGTCCAACATCAGTGCCTGACCTCACAAATGTGCTTTTAGAAGAATGGTCAATTCCCATAAACACACTCCTAAACCTTGTGGAAAGCCTTCCCAGAAGAGTTGAGGCTGTTATAGCTGCAAAGAGTGGGCCAACTCCATATTACACCCTATGGCTTTAAGAATGGGATGTCATTAAAGTTCATGTGCTTAAAGGCAGACATCCCAATACTTTTGGCAGTATAGTGTACATATACACCGATCAGGCATAACATTATGACCACCTGCCTAATATTGTGTTGGTCTGCCTTATGTGGTCAAAAATACTCTGAACCATTGGGCATGGACAAAAGGACCTCTCAGGGTGTCCTATGGGGTCTGGCACCAGGACGTTGGCAGTGGATCCTTTGGGTACTCTGGGTTGTGCAGTGGGGCCTCTGTCAATCAAACTTATTCCACTGCATCCTGTTGATGCTTGATCAGAATGGGGTCTAGGAAGTTTGGTGGTCAAATCAACATCTTGGGCAATTGTCATGTTCCTCAAGATGTTCCTGATTGTTTGATGTCTTTGCCATGTGGTGGGGTGCTGTGGGGGTAGGCCAGTGACATTTGGGATTTCCATTTGCATGAGGGAGTGTGCTTGTTCTGGAACAATGTTTATTTGGGTGTCTAAGTCTCATCAACACGGATGCCAAAATCCAAGGTTTTCCAGCAGAACACCACATAGTACCAATATGATCAATGTTATTCACATGTCAGTGGTCATAATGTTGTGACTGATCGGTGTAGTTCCAATCACAAATCTTGCTGTTCCAACTTGCATATATGGAATTGTATACCATATATCATGAAATGTACTAATAGGGTGACCCTGTCGATCTGGAAGTTCGATTGTTCTTTAAAAAAAAAAAAAGGAAACAAAAAAGAACTCGGTTTTGTTTTTTTGTTTTAGAAAATATGGCGTTATACCTTTATAATTTTGTAGTGTACTCATTCCGTACGGCCCCCACATTAGGCGTACCCTTGGAATGTCATTCAGTAAGAGATTGAATTAAATGAATGTTCAGCGAATGAACTCTGCGATACGTCACTAGGAGCGTGCTGTCCCTGCTGTAATCTCAGCCAATGGTAGCTGAGATGAGATATACATTAGCCAATCCCCGGGTGAGTCATGGAAAATGGGCGGACACTTGTCAACTACGGTCACGGACGTTGTCGTGAACTTTACCGGTGTTCAACTACCCCTGGACCCAAACCGTCAACGTGAGTAGCTAAACCATGAAATTACAGGAGAACTTTATAAGAGTGGGTAGCACATAGTATCACTTTGGCACCCATTGTATTTGTAATTGCTATGTTTTTCTTGTTTAGACGAACATTTCTCGTGGTCGATTCCACATGGCTACCTAGCCAGCTAGCTAACCAACCAACCTTGCTAGCTTGCATTAGCCTTCATAGGTTAAATACTGCTAGCGGATAGTTTTGCCGGCCGCTGTCTCAACATCAAATGTTGCTTCTGTTGCAAGCCACAACTCGCAAATATCGCGTTTTGTTATCAGGTTTTGCTTTGATCTAATATGTGTGTCGAGAGTGTGACTACAACTGGGCCTTAGCTGCAACCAACCTGGTGTACAGTTACTGTCACTACAGTAGGACGCAGCTGTGACTGCAGCTAGCCAAGTTGATGGTAGCTGAATGCATGAATGTGAGTGAGCGAACACTTTAAGAGGTAGCTGTACTCAAGTACATACATATACTGTGTGAACAATCGGTACCTGTAGGCTAAGCAGAATACATGTGTTCATATCAAACCTCGCAGGTCGTTGAAGTCAGTGTTTGTAAATTACACTACTGGTTATCGAAATACATACCTTTTACAGGTGTGTATTTCGACAACCAGATGCACGCACCAATGTGATTAATAGCACATAAATGATTAAATAAGTTATTAATGCATTGTCTGTCTCTCTCTTAGTCTGTTACAGTCTCAGAGTATGGGCAGTGTGTTGGCTGCCGCCTCCCCCAGTCCGGCCTCAGCGGCGGCTGGAGGCGGTCAAGGGGTTCCAGGGTTGGTGTCGGTCCCTCCTGGGTTCACTATGCCCGCAGTGTCTTCCGTCCCTCAAACATCTGGATCTGACCAGCAGACAGCAGATGCAGATTCCCCACTCCCAAACCCAGGCACATATGAGGAATGCCACCGCAAATGTAAAGGTTAGAAAATCAGCTGTTAAAGATTGAGATGTGTATTTTGTTGATTGTTACTGGTATATTTTTTCATATTTATTCAACTCCTAACTAATATTCATAGTATAGTAATACACATAGCATTGTTGTGAGTTAAAATAATTGTATGATGTTGAGTAACATAGGTAATTTATTGCCCTTTCTCTGTTGTAGAGGTGTTCCCCCTGCAGATGGAAGGGGTGCGGTTAGTGGTCAACAAGGGCCTGAGTAACCACTTCCAGGTCAGCCATACTGTTACCCTCAGCACCCTGGGTGATTCTGGTTATCGATTTGGTTCCACCTATGTAGGCAGTAAACAGACTGGACCAGCAGAGGTAACAACCATTTTCTATTGGCTGTATTAAACTCCTGAAATGATGCTAACATTTGTAACTTTGGCCTTTATATTTTCCTTGTCATGACAGAAGCATGCATGTTGTCTCTCTTGTTTTATTTTAGTGGCATCTATCCTCTAGGAATGGATACATCACTTAATTCCATCTAATTTTACAGCTGAATATAGGATTGTTTGTGTTATCATTTATGATTTAAAACTGCAATTTTTTTGTAGTGTTGTTATTAATTTTTCGGATGATAAAATAGACTTATTCATGTTGTACTGCCTTTGGATTATCTAATTGATACAGAGGAAAGAAGATAACAAAGAAAGGCAAGTGTGTTTTTCCATTAGAGAGCTTCAAAAGTGCAGTATTATGTTATGCAGCATATGACACCAGTGGAAGTTAAGTGGAAGAACCCACATGTATACATGTATAAGAGCAAGAACAATACCATAGTTATATGATTAGATAGTTTAGTTAGGGTTGGATGAACAACCTGCTTTGTATTCATTGCAGTACTGCAAACATATTTTGGTTAAACTTTGCCCCACAAGGAGTACAGGAGTTATTGATAGCCAGCCCACACAACTTTTAAATTGATGGCTTAGGAAGCCATACAGTCCAAAACTCTATAAAATTGTTTTTGACTGCTTGTTAATTCAGTCACCCCCTTTACTTAAAAGCTGAAATTAGTGTGTTTTGTTCTCCCTAGTCATTCCCAGTCATGGTTGGAGATATGGACAACACTGGCAGTCTGAATGCCCAAGTCATCCATCAGCTTACAACTGCTGTGCGCTCCAAAATAGCCATCCAGGTAAAGACATGTAAAGGGAACAGCGTTTCAGATGAGGACTTTTAGAGTTTATTTCCACCATTTTAAGTATCTGTTACATTGTATTTCCCGTTTCATATATTTACATATTTTTTCATGTGTTGTAGACTCAGCAACACAAGTTTGTGAACTGGCAGTGTGACATGGAGTATCGCGGTGAAGACTTCACCTCTGCCGTGACTCTCGGAAATCCAGATGTACTTGTTGGATCTGGTATGATTAGTCAAATTGTTTCGAGTTGCTGGGGAGGTTTAATTGTATATTTTGGTAATTTCTAATAATAAATGATAAGAACATTAAAGGTGTTAGGTAATAGCAGGAACATAAACAGGACATAACTACTGTATAGGACTGGGTATTGATTATGAAATCAATATTATAATGGTAAGATTTTTTTTTCTGCTATCAAGATGTAGCACTTTATTGGAAAAGTGTGCTACATATAAAATGTGCAAATAATATTTAATTCAGTTAAAGCTGAAGCAATTAGTTCTTTAGTCAATCAAAAAAAATGCTGCACAGAACCTTTGACCTTTGTAAATGCCAAAACTTGCAGCCTGTCTTTGTGGTATAACATAATAAACTGAATGTCTTTGGGCTTTAAAATGTGGAGGTGGTAGGTGAGTAGGATGGGAGCAAGTGATGTGCTGATTCCAGTGAGCTACGATTCAGATTTTCTTTACTTAAAAATGAAATGTCCAGGGTCAGAGTCACAGCAGGCTTTGCCAATTATTAGGTAGTTTCAACAATATTAAAATTCCAAGCAAGTAAGTATTGATATACAATTTTGTGGCTTACTCTGATGAGTCCCATTTAAATTGTCTCAGAGTAGCCAGCAGCAGTAGTCAATCATAATCACTCATGAGACGTTAAGAGGCCGTGCCACTAAGAAAATTTGATTAACACGACATCAACTACTACAACTACATCACAAAAACTGATAATTCAAGTTGCTGTATGTATATTTTTGACCCATGCAGATTTAGTCATTTTTCCAGAAGACCTACAATGAATCTATGAAAGAACCAAACACACGTGTTTTAATGATTCCATCATACAAACTTAAGAGCTGTAGGTGTCACTAGAGGTGAAACTCAAGACAGCCATGGTATGCATGGTCTTTACAAATGTATGTTCACAACTGTACTTAACTGCTTGCTTGGGATTTTATTATTCTGTGATCTATAAGAGACAAAGGAATGATCAATAAGCTATAATATGAATTCACTAAGCTTGAGTCTGACCTGTGATAACTAACTAGCATGGCATTATAGTTAATTCCAGCACCCAGACACCTTACCAAAAATTACAGCAAGAGGGCGCTTGTAGCACACGCATGAATGCTTTCCAACCTACAGATCAAATACAGGTTTGCTGGTATTGCCCATGTGCACAAAGTATCTACTAGGGACTAACAAACCATATTTGTTTCTCAAGATACCGTAACTCAACAAGGACATTTATATTCAATATCACAGTGATTAATAACATAATCCAGGTATATAACAAGTGTAATATTATAACTAATATAATGTGAAAATACTAACATGTTTATTAATCCTAATTAATGCACTTACTTGACTTTGTCAAAAGCTTACCAAGAACTAGAACACTTTACTTAAACTTAGGGAAACTTCAGGAATACAATCTTGGCTCTGCATCAGCAGCAGTGTACCATCCACAGTTGTCATTGTTATTAACAGTCTCTGACTGGCTTGCAAAGCATTGAACATTGGTTGGACACAATAAGCTCTATGTAGTTGTACACTACAGGAAAATGTCAGCATTACCATTTTTTCTCTATTTTTATATTTTATAGACAAAATAATTAATCCAAAAATAAAAATTTGCAGACGAATCAACAATGAACATATTCAACTGTGTTGGGCTGTTATGCATCTTAGACAATATCTACATTAGAACAGAGCTAAAGCCCAGATAGGAAACACAGCATATAATGACTAATTGATAGGACTAAAATCTGTCAGACTTTAACTACAGACAAAGGAGCAGTTACTGGCAAACCAACCAGGCACTGCAGAATGGCTGGTTATCGTCTGAAATTTTTAGATTTAATTTGGAATTCTTTGGAAGTATATGAAGTTTAAGAGTAATCTGAATTTAGTTCAATATTGCCAATGCCAACATTTAGTAGCTGTTTTCAGTAATTGGTGCCACAGACACATTTCTACAAAACTACAGAATTTTATGAAATTATTAAGATTACATTCCATTTACTGTCACTTATTTGTAATTTTTTGTTTTGGGGTGGAGGGTGACTTGCTTTTGTATTTCTATGTATCAATTACGAGGTGTGAAAAACTTTGAGGAACAAAAGAGCACACAAACTTGTATTGTTGCTATTTTCTGTGATCACACAGGAAAAAAAATCCCATGTCCTTATCTAGATACTGCTTTATCAGATTAAGATGTTTATTTCTTTTGTCTTTTATTTTTACAACAGTTTTCCAGTAATGGACAAGGTTCAGAATACAGCAATGATGACAAATTAGGCACTCCATTTAATATTATAATCAAGAAGAATTACCAAAAGCCAGTTAAATAGACTGAAGACAAACAAAAGTCCTACCAGACCGGATATACTCAATTTATGTAATGGATGTTGTTGTACTACTTTCCTCCAGGCATTTTGGTGGCTCACTATCTCCAGTCTATCACACCAGCACTGGCTCTGGGTGGAGAGCTGGTGTATCACAGAAGACCAGGGGAGGAAGGAACAGTCACCTCCCTCTTGGGCAGGTACACAGGTAAAATCCACCCTGAGCTTTTCATACTGCGAACCGCAAGACTACGTGGTGTGCATATGTATGTATTTCACAGTCTTGTTTATCATTAAGTTTATCATTTAATATGTGTCTACAAAGTTTTGGAATTAAAAGTCTTTACAAAGGACCTTTTTATGAACCCTCTTCGAGTTTGATGGGGATTTACAAGTGTATTTTTTTCAGGTGACAACTATGTTGCTACAGTGACTTTGGGAGGAGCAGGAGCTCATGCTACATACTATCACAAAGCAAATGACCAGGTACCGAACATTGGTGTGTGTGTGTATGTGAATGCATTTCAGTGTACTACTCAAAATACATCCTTTTTTTTTCAACTTCAACATTTTAGCTTACAGGTTGGACTCACATTTTTCAAGTTTGTCTTAAAGGTCCCATATGGTGAAAATCTATTTTCTTGTGTTTTGTGGTTGTTACAACCTTGGAGATGTAAAGTAAAAGGTGTTAAGATATTAAGACATTCACTTCTGCCATTCATCAAGCCCCCCCACAACTAGATTTACAAGCGGCTTTACAAGCCAGTAAGAATTTTACTGAGGTGCTACATTCCAACTGAGGGACCAATAGTCAGCTAGCTCAAACTTTGCATAATCTTTCCCCCTCACTGCCTACTGTTTGCGAGGTGAGCCTCTTTAGAACAGTACGTACATGCCCCTTATATTTACATTGGAACAATTTTTGTGGTTGTTGCAATTGTTCCTCCAGTTTGTACTGAACTTCAAAGTTTCCAAAAGGGACTGCCATGAAAAAACTAATGTGGGGTGATCTCCACTTCATGTGTAACTCGGACTGCTCCACACACAAGCTGCAGCTTAACTTTGGAATTTAGTTTTGCACCCTGTGGGGTTTTCCCCATTCTCTAACATAGGAATCTGTTCTTTAACTTTTGTGTTTTACAGTTGCAGATAGGAGTTGAATTTGAAGCCAGCACAAGGATGCAAGACACTACAACATCCTTTGGTTACCAATTGGACGTCCCCAAAGCTAACTTGCTCTTTAAAGGTAAATACATAAAGCTGGAATACACCTATAGCCGCACAGGTTAAGCGACTATTAATATGAAGATTACAAAATAAATACAGAATTTCTTTTTTTAAAGAATACTACTCTTCCCCCTTTCCTCTCTGCAGGCACTGTTGACAGTAATTGGGTTGTTGGAGCAACCATTGAGAAAAAACTGGTGCCGTTGCCTCTTACACTGGCCCTAGGAGCTTTCCTCAACCACCGCAAGAACAAGTTCCAGTGTGGCTTTGGTGTCACAATTGGCTAGAGGTGCAGGGGCTACGTGGAACCAGCTCGCAGGCCACAGCTTGGACCGGCACAGTGACAACACAGGAACCTGGACTAAGTTTTAGAAATTGGATTCAGAGACTCTCTTTCTGGGGAAGACAGAAAGACAACTACCAAGGAGCCAGGACCGGCCAAGCCATGCCTACATACTGTAGCACAAATGTCTTTCCTTCATGGTGTATTGGATACACCCAGAGGCTAGAGAGATGTTTATCAGAGGGCATCAGGTGATGCATGAGAACATGTGATGTGAAAATCAAAGTAAGTGGTGAGACATAATATATGGTGACCATGTATGGATTGAAATAAATGTGATTACTTTTTGTACTACTGGATATGGTGATTGTTTATAGAAAAATTGGGCCTGGGGTGTGGACATCATCTGTAACAAGCCATTCAACATTACTACACTTGTGAATAGACAGTCTTTGTTTAGGCTGTCAGACAGATGCTGATTAAATTCTACTACTTTCTTTCCACCCAGCACACAAATTACATGCAGCATCACACAAGCTATGGCCTCAGACATCACCAAATTGCAAAGCAGAAATAATAAACATGCAATAGGCAGCAGGTTATAGCAAATGCTAATGTTTCTGTGTATTGGATGTTTAAATACGCATTCATTCATGAACAACCTCGACAAGACTACCTCTAATGCAGTGCAGTTGTATTTTCTCCATACTTTCTGTAACGCAGATCAATAATATAAGTATATGAATTCATGTCAGGACTGGGACTCATAAATTAGTATAATAGTCTCATCTTGCTTTAGGAATTTAGGATTAACCAACCTGCAACAGATAATCTAAATACTGACAAATACGGTGCCAATAAAAAGTATGTAAACAGAGCTGCCAACTCTCACGCATTGGCCGTGAGACTCAAGCATTTGATTGGCTTCACGCGCTCTCACGCCACACCTCCGATTTCTCACGCTAAAGTACACATCAAGATTAATAACGAATCTGATA
>OMNN01082178.1:0-15130 GCA_900302755.1 Chromis chromis | reverse complement strand
CAATGCATTTTTGGATTTTTCTGAAATTGTATGTTAAAATAGATTCATTTCCAGTATAGAAATCTGATTATCGGATAAAGCCACGATTTTTTGGGATTGGGGCAGTGGTGGAGCAACAGGTTAAGCCTACTGATCAGACTACTGATCAGAAGGTCAGGGGATCGAACCCCGTTGGGCCCTTGAGCAAGGCTCTTAACCCCTGACTGCTACCCGGGCGCTGCACTACGACAGCCCACTGCTCCTATGTATAGTAGGATGGGTAAAATGCAGAAAGTAAATTTTCCCAAGGGGATTAATAAAGGTTAAATTATTATCATCATCATCATCATCATCATCATCATCAAGTTGTGAGGTGGGGTGTCCTTGGACATGATTTGTTTTTCCAGCACATTTAAAGGCCAAGTCAACATGTTGAACTCTTTGTCATGTTCCTCAAGCTATTCCTGAGCAATGTTTTTAGTGTGGCAGGAAGCACTATCTTGTTGAAAGAGGGAATACTTCTGCAATGAAGGGGTGTACGTGGTCAGAAACAATGTTTAGGTAGGTGGTATATGTCAAAGTAACCTCCACGTGAATGCAGGACCAAAGGTATCTGCCTCTACTGGCTCACCTTCTTCCCATGGTGGCACAGCCACTCCTCTGAGGGATCGGACCACATGAGTCAACCTTCACTCCACATCCACCCCATCAGTGAGCAAGAGGTACCCGTGATCATGTTGCCACTTCACTGGTTGTCCTTTCTTGAATCGCTTTAATATAAGCACTGTATATTAGGAACATACCACAAGACCTGCTGTTTTAAAGCTTTGCTGACCCAGTCGTCTAGCAATTTGAACATTGTCAAAGTCATTCAGACCCATTTTTCCAGTAGGTCTTCAAGAACTGACTGTTCACTCACTGTCTAATACATCCCACCCCTTTACAGGTCCCATTGTAACAAAATAATCAATGTTATTCAATCTACCTGTCAATGGTTTTAATGTTAAATGTTGATTAAATAACAAACTTAAGAGTGTAAGGTTGTAGGAAAACAATGGACACATTATATGTGATACCATCCATACTATCAATCTCTGGAAAGAAATACTACAGAAGAGATCTTCTGGGGTTTACCTGCTACTGTATTCTTTGCTAGTTCTCTACTGAGAAAATCAACTTTGGGATAGGAAGAAGAATTCTGGGTGGAACTGATGTCAATGGCACAGTGACAGGCCAAGACACCTAATTTACACATTCAGGAACAGCTATAGACTAGATGGACGTTGCCAACATGACGTCACCCAGTAGTTTGCAGACTAACATTTTCATGCCTTGAGTTTGGAGTTTGGCTGATGCCATCTTACTTAAAGCATATCTAGCTTTATCACCTCTTTTACTCTAACTGGGGCCATAATTTACTAGATACACTTTATGCTGTATTGAAGGAGACTTGAAACTAGTGATTAAGACCATAAACTCATTGGGAGAATGTTTACAGAGGTAACTGATCAAGTGAGAAATAGTGTCATTAACTAGGTGGCTAATTATTGCCTACAATCTCTAAACTTGACATAATGATGTTAATGATCTTTACGGTTTAAGTAAAGCACTGTTGTCAAAATTGTCAGTTAAATGAAATGACAGTGAAACTCTTTAGAGAACCTAAGTTGTCATTGGAGAAAATATTTAGTCTTTTTTAATAAGTTTTTGGGTTTTCTGTTTAGTTCAATCCTTTTTTTCCCCCTGGACCAAGCAGCATCAGTCATTAGCCAGTTATATGTGTTCTATCTTTAGGCCACATTAACTTTGACCTCTAAGTTAATCCAATATGTCAATCCTACAAACTACAGTATTTAAAAAATCATACAAAAACTTTACAACTGAAAGCTTTTCGTCATGTAATGTCGACCTACTGTGGAAATAGTCCAGCATTTGTTCCTTTCAAAGCCAGACCATGGCAGTGATTGTTTAGATGTTGTAGTGTAATGAAATAAGACATCTGTCACACACTCGGGGTGCCATTATCTCCACACACACATACACATCTCCTGCACCTTTACGACAAGCGTGCGCCATCCAGCAGGTTTTTTTTTACAGAGTAGAGAGGGGTGAAGGAAATGATCCATCACTCAGAGTAAACTCTAAACAGCCTAATGACACGTGGCAATATAAAATGGAAAATTCAAATAAACACCAGTGGGCCTGTTTGGAGGCACTCCTGGTACAATAGCCCAAACACTGGGCATTTGAGTAATCATTACTAGTCATAACTCAGCACGCTGGAGATGTTAAATAAACAGAATACTTCTGTAAGGCATATACAACAAGGCCAAAATTTACTTTAGCCGTATCACAGGAATCTGTGAGGTAAAGGACACTCACCAGCCATGCCAGACAATATCTTTTAATGTCATGTCATGTCTTTTCATCAACAACGGAGCCTTTCTGTGAGCCTGTTACAAAAACTTACTACTGTATGCCTTGGTGGCCTCTGGGCTGATTTGTGGCTGTTGTATGACATAACAAGAAACCCAAACTGCCTCGAGACCCTCAAAACTCAGTCCATACATAGCCCGTCTGATTTATAACACATCTGTGCCTCAAACAGCGATATAGAACACGTTGTATGGCCATTCTCCAGCGCTCTTATTTTGCCAGCAATACCACGGTGTTTTAGTTCAACTGGAGGAAAGAAAATCATTTTCACTATTACTCAAGCTTGTCATAAGCCCAGAAGTGATTTATAAAACAATAAGCTGGGGAGCATCGAGGAACGATGTGGACGCTGACCTCATAGGTGAAACCCTGCCTCTAATTGGCTCCTAATTGGGCTTGATTACACGGCTATTAAGAGGAGTTCTCCTAGCCCAGCCAGGCCAGAGCCCCAAGGTGGGGGTTAACACCAGTGCCAGATACTGGTATGAAGCCCAGGTAAGGTGTCATCGCAGGGCCAGAACCCAGCGGGCCCTCAGCTGGAGCTGAAATTGAGGCTATTACATTATTGTTATTCCTGAGTATAATTTCATGCAATTTAATAGCAGAAAATAAGGAAAAATCACCTAATAAATAATGTTCTTAAATGATTACAGAGAGGTCATTGAAAACTACCTCATGCTGTATAACAGTAGTCTGTACCACTGTAAACTTACTTACTTTGTTTTCTCCTATCTTTTTTCTGCTTTATTATAATGAGATCACATATGTCATCTTGTCAGAATGAAAACTGATCGCAGCTCCTGAGCTCTACTCAACGACTGAAAGGGAACGAAAGGTAGAATCAGAGTCAGAATCAGCTTTATTGGCCAAGTAAGTGTACACATATAAGGAATCTGACACTGGTAAGTGTGTAACTCCTAGATATGCATAAAGAATGTATCCATCTGGAGTAAAATTGACATTTAAAATGAGCTTATCTGACACAACCATGTACAGTGTCTTTACTTTAAAGCCCCATATCTAACTTTACAGATTTTTAATCAGGATGTAAAAGACAAAACACAACAGTTACACAGAATACCGTTAACATTTCCTAATTATTATTCATCTTTACATACAGAGCAACTTTAAATTAGAAGTTATTCATCAAAAACAACAGATTTCTGTCCACTGTTTGAGTTTTAATTGCATCATATTCTTCAGACATGACACCCAACATTCAGCACCACCACTTGTTTATCTTGATGCACCCAACTTCTCATGTTCACATACCAGTAGTGAATCAAAACATGCATTCATTTGCGTTTTCCAAAAAAGATATCTGGAGATTGAATTAAATTTCTACAGGATTTGAATAGAAACTTGACTCCAATGAGACAAAATGAAGTTCAAGTTGTAAGCATTTTAAATACGTCAGTTTTAAGGTTGTTATATTCAGTTGATGCTTGTTCTTCCTCCATTATGGGTAACAAGGTTAAATGTGACCTAAACTTTAAATCATTTTTACAACATCAATCCAACAGGTGGCTGACTATCTGATTTAGAACGAGTCTCATACATGCAAGGACTTCTATTAGTTCTCAATAATATGTGTTAAAAAACCCTTAGGTTTATGTCATTCTGCTGGTCCCCTGACAGCCATTACTAACCCAATATCCTGTTTCAGAGAGAGAGAGCCTCCAGCATGTTGCTTTTGGCCCCCAACCAAATCGCAGAAGTATGAAAATTACCCATCCAGTCATGGCCTGCAGGTCTTTAAAAACCACCAACGTTCCTTTTGACAGTCCTCCATGGCTCAGAGGCCAGACCTGACTGGCAGAACACAGTTCTGCCCACCGCCACTGTCAACCACAAAACCCCTCACCTCCTTCCCCTTGGAGGAACTAAGTAACCGGGGTCGTTTTGAGCTGTTTGTATGGGCCGCATGATTCAATGACCGCGCGGCCTGGCGATTATAGCCATGCAGAAAGCCCAGATAAACAGCGTCATCTTCCAGCTTGTTATCAGCTTTCTCATACACTCGTTGGCCTGGGCTCTACCCCCGCCGCGCTCAACGTGTCACATCCCTCTGGAGTGTAGGGGCCCAGAAATAGCTTGACATGTTGTCTCTGGGTGTGATCTCCTTCTCTTTCTGTGAGGATGTGACACCAGGAGGCTACTAGTATGCATGTCTTTCCCTGAAGTGGCTTCCAGATGTGTAAACTGAGGACAGTCCTGGAAGGGACACTGGTACTCTGAGTGCTGCTACACAATAATATGTTGCCACTGAAGTTTTATGAGGCTCTCAGAAAAGCCGCATTGTTTCACAAATACAAAAAGAAAAAAAGAAACGCTACCAGAGGTCGAGTAAAACAGCCAAAAATATGAAAAGTTCTTTGGGTTTTACTAAACGAAAAAGTTTAGCCTTCAGTCAAACTGAGTCAAGTATGATTAATGCTGCTGCTCGTGATGTGAATTGAAACAAATGAATCAAACTCCATCCAAACCAAGAAGGAAAAGCATCATTCAGAAGCCTTCAGGATTACTGGCATTCCCAAGAGGCTGAGGTATTCGCCAGATTCCTCAAACACATTCATGCACAAACAGCGTCAGGTGTCAGGTGCTGCTTTCACTTTCAGCCAGTGTCAGGTTCTGATCATTACCAACGTCGGGCTTGGCGAAGTGAAGGGTTCGACCAGCAACTGGCATCGCCCCAGGAGCCAAGCTTACTGAAACAGATGCTTGCGTTTATGAATTGTGGCATATCCTCAGGACTAGACTTTGCGTCACATTTCTCGGTTAGCCAGCTTTGCCTGGAATGCCTTGGAACCAGTGTATAAAAGCTATGCTGCTACACAACTCATGCAAATGTGAAATGTGTGTGTGTGTGTGTGTGTGTGTGTGTGTGTGTGTGTGTGTCTAAGCTGCAGACGGAGTACACGGAGGGAAAGCGGATGCGAGATGAATCACATTTTCTACGTCCACTTGCGGTCTCTGCATGGTTTCGGAGCGTTAGACAACTGGTCATTGAATTTGCCTCCTTGGAATTCAAACGGTTCCAGTTCGCTCTGTGTGTTGAACTGTCATTATTGAGAGAGCTGGTTTTGCTTGGCATTTCATCATGACATGTATGAGGTCATTGTGAGGCACACAGGCATCAAACGTGTGTTTACCTCTCAGACATGCGTGAGGTTTTGCAAGGACATGAGTGTGTTAAAAGGAGCTGTCGGTGTGTTATACTGCAGCCCCCTCCTGTGGTAATTGACGGTGCTATTAATGTGGTTCGCACATCATCTAGCAGCCACATGTTCATGGACTGGTGCAGCATCCACATGTGTGTGTGTTAATGTCTTTGTGTATACATGGACCACCAACATAATGTCTTTTCAGGGTACAATGTCCTTGTGTTCAGTGTGAAACAATGCTGATTCTTCCAGTTCATTAGTCTAATTTTTTAGAGTTCTGGACATCATTATTTAAGATAACAAACCACTGGAAACATGTCAGTGTTTGACAAGACAGAGTCCACCATCAGACAGGTTGTAGACAAAGTAATAGTTTAGACAGATAATAATAATAATAATGCATTGGTTTTATATAGTGCTTTTCTGTCTTTTGCTTTACATTGCATTATTCATTCACTCTCATACTTGATGGTGGTAAGCTACGTATGTAGCCACAGCTGCCCTGGGGTAGACTGACAGAAGCCAGGCTGCCAATCTGCGCCATCGGCCCCTCCGACCACCACCAACCACTCACTCTCACACTGCATTCACCCAGGCTTCCTGGTGTTCCCTCACGGTCTCCCATCCAGGTACTGACCAGGCCCTACCTCGCTTAGCTTCTGAGATCTGACAGGATCGGGCATCCACAAGGTGGTATAGATGGAAACTGTCTTTTGGTTTATTATTGACTATTTTCATAGTTTTATACAATTTAGAATGAGTAACAGCAGCTGACAGGATGTTACACTATGCCTTGACTAATCTTTTAGCAGCTGTATCAATATTATTATTATAAAACTGTGAAGAAGAGAGGTAAGAGAATTGTATTTTCTGCTCTTTCCAGACACTCTACTCTGTCTGTAATACAGATATATAATAACATTGTCAAATAAAAGCCACAAAAGTCAAATATAATCATAGGGCATAGTGTCGTTACAGATGTATGTGAAATAAAACCAAAAAAACAATGTGTGTGTGTGTGTCTACCGTGTGGCCAGTTTGTGGTTGATGACTCCACTGTCTGTGATGACTTCACTAAGACGCAGCTCCAGGTGCACTTTTCCCTGCAGAAAACACAAACACAGACACTTTTTATGCACCCGTTGTTTTTCCCCTGACAGTACAAACTTAAAAAACTTCATGCACTGCCCATTGAAAACCATTTTCTACAGAATCTGATAAAACTGTGTAAACGAATCCATTCTAAAAACTCATTTTGACACATTAAAACATGTAATCCTTCACATAGTGATGCAGATGTCATATCATGCAGCCAGTGGTTGAGAGAGTATTTTAGAAAAGCCCTGATTCATAGTCAGTAAATGCGAGTCAAAACACACAGATACACACTAATTCCTCTTTGATAAATCTCCCCATGCAAAACAAAAACACATAAACGTGACCAAGTGGCATTCCTGCAGCGCCGTGAAAATAGCTGCGAGCCTCGACTTCATGCTTAAGTTATTTTGCCTCTGAAGTGATTGGATTAATGACATAATGACAGTGTAGTGGTGCAGCTGTCTAGAAAAGCTCCATTAATTAACAGCATCAGTATGCAAACTCACAGGCGTTGCTCTTTCTGGGCGATTCAAGCCGAGGGAACAAACACACGCACTTACACACACACACACATACACACACATGTGCGCACAGGCCAAACAATGTGTCCTCTATTGAAAAGAGAAGAGAGACACTCTATCTTCCTACTTCATTTGATCCATCTCCTTCGCTTTCTCTCTCTCTCTCTCTCTCTGTCTCTCTCTCTCTTCTCTCACACATCCTTCCTCTCCCCGGCTACTCGGATGAATGTGTCTCTGTTTCAGATCGCTGCTCCAGGGCTACACACACCCATCTGTCTGCAGATGTTACTGTTCGCTGTGTCGCTCGCCCTGTGTGTGTCTGTGGCTGCGTGGGTGAGTGACACTGCTGAATAGTGAATAGTAGAAAATATTGCACATGTACTAAATAAGCGCGTTGGGCGAGCGCCAACTATGCACTCCACACTTGATTGCAGAAAGGTTTCGGAAATCAGAAGTGAACCACAGGAACAAAAATAAATTGAGTTTTTCTGTAATTATTACCACACTGATCACTAAGATTGTTTTTAGGGTATTTTCTGAATTTTGGGTTGGGTTATCAGGGGAATTAAATGGCAGATAAAGCAGCCGTCAGTCAGAAAAAGTGACTAAGTTTAGTTTTAAATGCTTCGATGGATTGTGCAGACTCTCCTCCACTTGTTACACAAACTGTCACTGAAGTTATTCTCTTTTATCAACACACCCTGCTGGGCAAGGGAATTAATTTTCCAGCATCTGAGCTGATTCTGCACTAATGTTTTAATGTGCATTTGATCTGCATCACTGCTAACTAATCTGCTGCAAACAGAGTTGCTATCTTAAACGTGAAATCACGTAGAGAAAAAAATAACATTTCACTCTTTAATATTTTATACCAAAACAATGACTCAGTTTCTTCTGCTTTTATCTCCGTCGGACGAGAACCATGAGATATGTTATATAGATATGTTAAATATTATTATTTTCAACAGCACTTTACCATCTATCACAGCCAGCTGTCATTCATTCATTCACTCATGACAAATGGAAAATATTGGCCGTGTGTTCACTCTTTCACCAGCTGATGACAAACTGGGCTGTAATGGAGGTGAATTAATGTTTTTTTACACAGAGGGCCAGGTGACTTTGACCCTGCAGGCTCGACTGTTTTAGGTGCACACACGCTGTGTTTGTTTGGGTTCTGCCCGGATTCATGCAGACACATAAAATACATGCAAACACACTATCACATATCTGTGCATATGCTGTATGCAGGGTAGGTGTGAGGAAGGACTGGGTAATGTTTGAAATGTTTTGATATGATCGCATTTACAATACCAGAATTTAATAATAAATCAAAGCTTTTTTTAGTATTTTAATTTGAGGATTTTTTTTAGGGAAGCTTGTTTTGCTTTAACAAATGATGCTAAATAAAATGAGTTTGACCCTCTGAACCACTTGCAGTCTCTTCGACGTTTTTTTGCTCCTGTCACATTTTTACCCACAGTGGGTTCAGTTTTCATTGCAATACAAAATCCTGCGCTTCTATAGAAACAGCACAAACATGGCTAGAAGTAGAGAGAACTCAGAAATTATTTTTGTGCTGTATGACACAGTTATAATGCCATAAAACATTTGTAGCATTTTCCTAGCATCCAGAGATGTTACCAGTACTGGAAAAAAATGGTGGCTCTGCATGCTATAGATATTAACTATTTAGATTTTGTGTATACACCACCTGCAGTTGAAACAAGTAGTCCCTGAATTTTTGTTACATGACTGTTTATTGCAGTTGAGTGACTAAATGCTTCTCAGTTGTGCAGAGGTACACAGAACGTTTTTTTTTTTTTTTTACAGAATCCTGTTAGTGCAAACATTTTCTTTTACTACACATGTAGAATAAAGGGATTTTGAAGAAAAATTACAAGTTTTCCCAACAGTACTGCATACGATTGGTTCAGGGATTGATGGAAAGCTGACAATGTGTTGTTTTTGCTGTATTAAATTGAGTAATTTTGGTGCCTTTAACATGTCTTTAAAACCTGCTGATAGCTTTTTTGTTTTGGTAAGTAACTTTTTTAGAATAACTGAAGTACAGCAGGGTCAGAAACTCTGCTTACTGGCTCAGTAAATTCAGGTACACAGCAACATTATTTTAAAGATTCCTAACATCAGCAACTATTTGTCTCAAGTGTTTATTTATTAGTTTTGGCTTTTTACTGTTACTTCTCATATAGGAATCGATAAAAGGCTGTTTCCTAATAAAAAAGACCTACTGTGAGAGTTCAAACTGTACACTGTGTATAACAAACTTTACTGTAGCAGTAATTCCAAGGAATGCTCAAGTTATACACAATACTCTGTTGCTCTATGGTTCTCTTCTGTGCTGTCAAAAATATTCCCCAAATATTTTACTTACTTTTTTTCTCTTTAAAAGGTTACCTGCAAAACTTTTATTTGAAAGGTCTGGGTGAATAATGACATTGTTTGTAGGGCAACAAGACTGTTGATTTAGTTCTGTGAAATTTAAAAATAAAATAAATAAAGACCTATCCTAATTGAAAGTAACTATTTATAATTCACAGTTTAGTCTTTAAATTTGACTCAACAAAAACAGCTGTGATCAGAGTTTCAAAGTGAAGATGATGCCAGCATTTGGTTTCAACCGCACACATTTTGGGTTGATAACAAAATCTATCCAGCCCCTCTGTGAGACAAAACAACTGCAGATTCTACAAGAAGCAGAGAAGATGATGAGCGAGTGCTTTGTGTTTAAAAAAGAGTGATTGTGTGTTCTCTCTGTACTGACCTGCACCTCTGAGTCAGCGCTGACAGGTTGTAGCTGGAACCAGGTGTCTTTCCCGTGATATTTCTGCAGGTCCTCTTTCTTCACCGCCACCTTGCCTGCACACACATTTACACACAAAGACGAATGAGCTCAAAACATAACTCACTTTGTGTTCAGGTGTGCGCTACAGTGAGATCTTGACAGACACCCACAGACGCGTTCGCATGTCTGCTCATGTACTGTAAATCCACAAACTCTTTTTTTTTAATGCATGTAGGCACCTGGTTGCAGAAATACTGGCACTTCAGTGGCCCAGAAATGACCTTTGTCATTTCCACCCTGAAAAGCAACTGTGTTTTTTTTTTTTTTGCAACACCCACAAATCTTCACACACATAAGCAGGAGCTGCTGAGATGCAAATTTTTCAGTTTGTGGTTAGTGATCAAAAACACACACGTCCAAAACCACCAGACACACCCAGTGACACTGATAAAAACATCCCGCCACACAAACAGACGCACACCTTTTGACATGTATTTTATCGGAAACATTTTTCAGTGATACAGCTGCCACACCCATAATGTAGAAACAACTAATTATTTCTTTCCCATTTTTACCCAGCCACTAACAGAATAGGAACACACACTGAGAGATGCAGGTGATTCCTCTTTACTAGATAATAATAACATAGAAAAATCAATTAAAGATTCAATTAAAAGAGTAAAAAAAAATCATATTAATTGTTAATTCATGTCACCCACTGAGCAAAATTGTAGGCTTTGAAAGCAGAGTGACTAATTTAAGGCAGGTAAGTGACTGTCAGCAAGAAAGTTATGGAGTTATCTCAAAGTATAGTACAAACATAACATACTCTTTTGAGCAATTAGTGATTCAAAAGCCACAGTATCCTTCTCTCTGTTTGTACAAGTCGTTGAATCCTTTGTCAATCCCCAAAAATGGCAGTGAACTGAGATTAAGACCTTCGGACAAAATTATACAAAACAAACAAACAAAAAATCCTGCAATCTTTTGGGCAGAAATTAAACTTATGGGTGTGATTTGCAGGAGAAAAAGTACGCCTGTCACATCAATCATCTGTGTTTGCAACCAGCGTGCTCAGTCTGCTTTAAGTGAAATGAAATTCACGGAAATGAGCAGACAAAGAGATATTGAAAGTACACAAAATGCATTTGGTGGATGCTTTAGTCCAAAGCAACATGCAATAAGTGTATTCGAACTATATAGGAGCAGCAGCCACTGTAGATATCTAGTGTAAGGTTGTTAGTTGTTGAGCAGTAGTCTGAGAAGGTAGAGACTCTGATTCAGCTAATCATCCAGAGGTGAACCGGCTGCTGGCTGGTGCTTTTATTTTTAGTCTCATTCTACTATGGAAGACTGCTGATCCATCATGTTGCTGTGGAGACAGAGACCGGTAGCCAATTGGAGTTTATCAGAATGTAAACATCTAAGATCCATCAATAGTGACAGCGAATCAAAACGTAGGAAGGGGAAGCGTGGCTGAGATGTGTGTAATTAAGCCAGCGGTCGCTCTGACACTCTGAACGGTTTGATTGGCTGAGTCGTATAATCGTAGCCGACACTTGGACAGCTGTGACCACAGATCATATAAATGTCCAACTATTCAGAAATATTTACTTATATACGTAGAATAATTTTAAAGCTGCCTCTTTTTTTTGCCTCTTTTTCAAATAATAAGCACAAGGTGACAAAACTCTATTGTTGTTTAAGATGCTGTAGTTCCATTAAATTGTTGTTTTATAGCACAGCAGGGTGCCATTGCTGTTCTGCAAAAGTAAAAAACCACCTGACGTCTTACTTCAGCTGCTGTAAAAACACAATAAAGTGTGCTGAGGCTCATTTTTCCTTCTTTTATACTCACCATGCTGCTCTTTTCGAGCTGGGTTCGGGGTGAAAAGGCGAGTTTTCAACCGATCAACAGCAGCTGTTTACTCACCGATACTGGAGCCCCTCCTGAAGACCTCCCGGTCGAAGACGTAGAAGGAGAGATGTCTGAAGCTACGTGGGATCTCGCAGTAGAAGTCTTCACCGTAAAACGGACTGCAGGAGAGAAGAGAGGAGGTGCGAGGAAAAGTTGGATTAGATGCTCGTCTGGTGTTTTACGACAAACACAAACGTAGCTGAACGTATTAAGTTGTTGAAAGATGACAAAAGGGAACATTGTGAGGAAAAAAAGGTTGGGAAAAGTCAGGAAAATTCCTTTAAGAAATGAAAGTCAGCAGTACACAGAACTGAAAAATTACAGGAGGAACAAAGAAAGCAAGATTCCTTGTTATTAGGACTTCCAGATTATTGTGAGAAAATGTGTCATTTTTACGAGAAATTCTGAGTCATAATTACAGATACAGAAGTTACAACTACAGGATAAAGTGTCCAAGTTGTTCCCTCTTTGGTACATTTCCGTACAACTTTGCCTTTGAAGCCTGTTGTGAAACGCACTGTTGAGGTTTTACTGCATCGTCTGCAGTCCTTAATGGGCACTGCCAATAAATGCAGGCAGTAATGAAACCAACGGGCCAAGACGTCATCTGTTGATAAGCCATTTTTAAAACAATGCTTGCATTTTTGGTCCAGATGCCTTCCTCTTTTTTGTAACTTGATGTGAAGTGTCATTGTGAAAGAATCCTATAAAACATTAAATACAAGCTGTCGTGTCTGTAAAGTAAAGAAATGTCCTGTCTACCCATCAGGTGGAAGCAAAATAATCCCACACGAACCACTGACTGATGGATTGATTGGTTAATCTGTAAACTATTCCTGGACTTGTTAAGTGTACTTTCACCTTCATGTAACATCACAACCACAATTCTTTCCTCTGTCTTGGTCAAAGATGATTGATTTTGTCAATTAATCACTTCAGAGACAGAAAATGAAGCCTGCAGGTATTTACATTTTGCAGTGAATCATGTGAATCCCGACAACTACGGCTTGTTTGCCTCCGACAAAAGGCCCGTTTGTGACCGCTGGCTGGACGGAACATCAACGTCCACATTCTGCCTTACCTAAATGACAACCGTGGTAATCACAGGAATGAGAATCTCGTGAGCTGAGCCCTCAAGGCTGCTGCTAATAATTACTGACTTCTTCTGTTATCCAGCAGACATTATGACAGATGGAGGGACAAATGGATGGGTAGGCAGAGGCGGGTAAACACTCACGCAAAGATCCTTAAATACATGTGTTTCAACTTTTGTGTATTCAACCATCCATCCATAATCTTTAAGTAATGCTGTGATCAATTATTTAGGATCTGCTGAGCATCTGACTGAAATATTTTAGATTTATGATCCATTTTCTCCCAAGTTTGGCGTGAAGCGTGTCGGTATTTCCACTATTTATACCAATGGGTAATTTGTAATAATGTACAACAGTCTCTGGCGAAACAAATCACCACTAACCATCATTTTTAAAGCAGTTCGTTACACTTTCCTGCAGAGCTTTTCCTCTTTTAATGTTCCTCCACTTTGCCACGCATGCTTCCTGCATCACCAGTCGCGTGTGAGGACCAGCAGGAATCATGACATCAGGTTAAAAGCACTGAAGTCTACTGCTCCGTGTTGTTTTCTCTTCAATTCACCCATTTCTTTCTGCATTTTTTAACAAAATCCTGATGCTCCTGACAGCCTCTTTCAGCTTCCACCTGGTAAATTCAATTTGTGTGTGTGTTTTTACTCCCTATCAGCCTTTAGTTTTGACCTATGATAAAGCAGTTATGATTTTACCTTAATGATTGGATCGTGAAAAAAGATGACAAATAAAGAGAGACATAAAAACGTTGGCAGGGGCCCCTAAACGTACCAAAGTGACTTCTCCACAATCTTGGTCCTGAACACCTCTTCTTGGTCCAGGTTGACGGTGCAGTAACAGTCCCTCATCCTGTTTGGCCCCGGGTACGGAGGGATGTTTTTTGCTTCTCCTGCACAAAGAAAAACAAAGGAAGAGAAAAAAGCAGGAAGGAGAGAGTGAGCGGTTATTATTTAGGAATGCTGCTGTAGCAAAAAACAACGTGTTTATTCAGGCTATAAATGATTACTTATTCAGGAACACAGACAGCACACCAAGTATTAAAAAAAAGCATTTCCGCAAGTGGTTCTAGCTTTGAGTGAGTGGGTGGGGGGTCTCGGCTGAGTTGGCAATCTGCATCACTCTTTAAAGCACACTTTCATTGTCATTACATCACTAAATCCAACAGCACGTATAATGAGATTAACTCTGCCGGGGTGACTGCTTTTAACACCGGACACAAACAAACAGCATGACATGTGAAAACAGAGTGGTTTTTTTTGTGTGCGCTGTGTTTTGTCACATCTGTGAATGAAAGAATCTGCGTGGGACATTTCCTGAATTCTGCTGAAGCTCAATCTGTTCATCAAACATGTGTGACAGACAGCACTCCCTTTCACAAGAATGCGGTCCAACCACCCACCGAGACGCGCACACACAAATACGCACAAACCACAAAGGTAGTGCGTCAGTCCCGCAGGACCGATATATTCCCTTTTATGAAGCCGTGCATCCCTGCTAGTCTGGGCTCTGTTCCTTATTCTGTTTCCCGTCGCCCTGGGGACCCACAGCGCTGTGTAGTCTACAGTTACACATGTGTTAACCAACATTGTCAGCGTTTGCTCCAATAACGCTCCATTATCTGCATGGGAATCTGACGCGGCTAAGCATATTTTCACGCTGTTATTTCTGGCTTTAAACGAGTGACTCCTGCTGTGAAAGCATGAATCGATGGGTGGGTGCTGCTGTCTGCAAATTGACATTTCATCTGTAACATGCTGGTTCCTCAGAATCTTGTCTTTTATCTTATCTTTTAAAGTTGATCACGTATGCTTGATTTATCAATAGCTTCAGGGGCCTGATGAGGTCAAGTGCCCAGAAAAAGCAACAAAAATCTGAAGAAAAACACTGCAACAAAACAAAATATATATAATTTTTTGTTTCTCTTCTCTTTAATCTTCTTGTGTAGGGCTGAAACGATTCCTCGAGTTATTCGAGTAATTCGATTACTAAAATGCCTCGAGGCAAAATTCTCTGCCTCGAGGCTTCGTTTATTCCACCATATACTATATATGCACGATACACCGCCGATGTCCGCGAACGCGGCAGCAGCGCCGCCTCACTTG
>OMNN01082175.1:0-12516 GCA_900302755.1 Chromis chromis | reverse complement strand
AGCCATGAAGTGATAGGCCGTGTAAAATCACAGAGTGGGGTCAATGGATGCTGAGGCGCACAGTGCGCAGAAATCGCCAACTTTCTGCAGAGTCAATAGCTACAGACCTCCAAACTTGGTGTGGCCTTCAGATTAGCTCCAGAACAGTGGTAGAGAGCTTCATGGAATGGGTTTTCATGGCCGAACAGCTGCATCCAAGCCTTACATCACCAAGTGCAATGCAAAGCATGGGATGAAGTGGTGTAAAGCACACCGCCACTGGACTCTAGAGCAGTGGAGACGTGTTCTCTGGAGTGACGAATCACGCTCTTCTGTCTGGCAATCTGATGGACGAGTCTGGGTTTGGCGGTTGCCAGGAGAACGGTACTTGCCTGACTGCATTGTGCCAAGTGTAAAGTTTGGTGGAGGGGGGATTATGGTGTGGGCTTGTTTTTCAGGGGTTAGGCTTGGCCCCTTAGTTCCAGTGAAAGGAACTCTTAATGCTTCAGCATACCAAGACATTTTGGACAATTTCATGCTCCCAACTTTGTGGGAACAGTTTGGGGATGTCCCCTTCCTGTTCCAACATGCGCACCAGTGCACAAAGCAAGAGTGAGTGTGCACGGTTGTTTGTGTGTTTGTGTTGCCCCAAGATGGACTGACAACCTGTCCAGGCTGTACCACACCTCTCACACAGTCAGCTGGAATAGACTTCAGCCGTCCGTGACCCTCTATAGGTAAAGCTAATGGACATAGAGGGATAGTTTTATATTTTTCAAAAAAGAATCCATCCATCCATTTTATAAACCTGCTTTATCCCGTGGAGGCCTGCTGGGGCTGGAACCCATCCCAGCTGACATTGGGTGAAAGGCCCCCGGACAGGTCACCAGTCCACCACAGAGCCAACACAGAGAAACACACAACAAGGCTGACAGCATTATAAAGCTTCATTTTAGTCCAATCTAAAACAAGTGGCAAGTTTGTTTTGTATCACTAACAATTAAAAAACCTACTCAGAAATATTTTAGGTCATAGTTTTTTCTGCAACAATGTTGAAGATATGACCAGAAGCAAGGTTTATAGATTAGTTTTCTATATTTAAGCAAATTTAGATCTTGTTTGACTTTCTGCCAACAGATTTGTGGCAAATGACTCTTGGCACTAATGTCAAGGTCCCAATTTTCCTAAATGTGAAAAAATAAATACAAAAAAACTTTTGATTTATTTTTCTGATGTATGAGGTGAAAACCCCAAACCTCACAGAACATCCTTGAAGAACCTTTCTGAGGGGCTCCTCGAGGTACCGTTTTGAAATCAAAAGGTTCTTCCACAGTGGAAATGGTGAGGAACAGTCAATGTAATGTGCAATATTTTAAAATGCAAGGGTACCATAATTTCCCTGAGGGAACCATCCCAAGGGATTAATAAAGTTCTATCTATCTATCTAATATTTCATTATCATGTGTAATATTTTACTATATCAATATCATTGCCAGTAATAGTTCTTACTTCTTGATTTTATATATCTATATGTATCTATAATGTTGCAAGAGTATGAGTTAAAGTGACTGGTGAATGCAATGTGAGAGTGAGTGGTTGGTGGTGGTCGGAAGGGCCGATGGCGCAGAATGGCAGCCTCGCTTCTGTCAGTCTACCCCAGGGCAGCTGTGGCTACATACGTAGCTTACCATCATCAAGTATGGGAGTGAATGAATAATGAAATGTAAAGCGTCTTTGAGTGTCCAAAAGACAGAAAAGCGCAATATAAAACCAATTCATTATTATTATTATATTATCGTCATCATTTTTGTTCCCTCAAGTGATTTGCATGTGCTTTCTAGTAAAATAGTGATAAATGATATTTTGTATCACTTCCACACACATCTTCAAAGACATTTTGGCTTTGAAGAGATTTAATTAGCACAATGGTGCATGTGTGGCACCATTACACTACACGACAGATGTTTTAGTCCACTGAGACTTTCAGCCTCTCGTGGACAAGAGCTAAAAGTCATTTTTCAGTTCTATTTGACAGCATGTCAAAACAGCTGTAAGCTCATGTGGGCACCGCACAGCTGACTGCAGACAGAATCATGATTAGGAACCTTCTGTGCACCACACAGTGCGCCATTAGTCATTCCCAACGGAACCAGCCGACACAGCAGTTTGCTATTAGCATTCAGAGATCTATTGCTACATTCTTAGAGAAAGGCTTTCAGGGTGTTTATGACTTAGGAGTAAGCTGTAAGGCAGACTGGAAGGAGATTCCTCTGGATTACAACCCTCTCTTTTTTCTTTCTTTCTTTCTTTCTTTCTCTCCGCCATCTCTCTCTCTCTCTCCCTCTCTCTCTCTCTCTCTCTCGCACTTTGTGTTTTTCCTTCACTTTCATTATCTAAGTGTGTTTTCCCTCCATGCAAAAGGAATGAGGGCACTTCACATCAATCCTCTTTGAAGATTATCACCATTGTGAAACATCCTCATTAAGTGCTTACATTTTTTTGTGGTCTCTTAAACTTAAGTGTGTTTTTGTGTGTGTTGAACCATAACAGTCTTCTCTATACCACTTGGTTAGTGTGCCGGCTTAACAAGGAGGAGGGGTTCTCTTAAGTTTTCCATGCATCACAAAGAGGTGCACTTGAACGCTCTTACCGTAGCTCAGTCAAAGGTCGCAATTTAAAACACAGTGATTCATATGCTAAGATAAAACCTGCATTATTAATCAGCAGCCTCACTTGATTTTAGTACTCATTTCCAACATGCTGCCCTTCCACTTGCTTCTTTTCTCTTTTCATGATGCTCCTTCTCTCTGCATTTTTCTCTCTTTCTCTTCCTTTCCCCTTTCAGTTACTCCCGACTGTAATTATATTAACAGGAAGGTCTCCCCTGTGCTAGTTAAACAAGCCAATATGTACTCGAGGCAAGTGTTTCACCTGTTTATTTTCCTAATTAGCGGAGGAAATCTGAGTCGGGCTGTGATGCAGTGTGTTGTCTTTCTATGTGTGAGTCCATTAGATAGATTACAGTTGGACTGTGGTTAAGTGCAAAGTGTATATTATTAATTGCGGTCATCTTTTGGCCATGTTGGACAGCTGCACTTTGCCGACTGCGGTTTTGTTGCTGAGCATGTGGTTGTGTTTCAGAATGATGTTGGTGGGCTGAGGAGTCTGACCAATAAATGGACAACCTTCCTTAAAGCCAGGCTTGTGTGCTCTATCCCTGGACCAGACGGTGTGGACACACACTTTGATGAGCTCCGTAAGTGACTGTGAGGGGGAAAAAAGTGAAATCTAGGCCAGTAAGCTGAGTTTAATCTTCTAGAAATGACCTCAAGAGAGCACTTCATATAAAAGCACCAACAGTGGTGTAGTGGTAGTAGTAGCCAATATTAGACTGCAATTCCTGCTAAGTATAAATATAGATGGAGGTGCAGCTATTTTTCTATGCAGGTAGATAATAATGAAAAACATTTTCATTTCATCCCCTCTTTCCTGTAGAGGACATCTTTCTGCTCCCTACCAGAGACGACAAAAACCCCATGGTGTATGCAGTGTTCACAACCTCCAGGTAAGTTCTTCATCACACCATCATCAACACCATCTGCATCTCCCATTTTTTGCCCTAGCCTTAATTTGGTCTTTTGTTTTCACTTTCCTTCCAGTTCCATTTTCCGTGGCTCAGCAGTGTGTGTGTACAGCATGGCAGACATAAGGTCTGTGTTCAACGGGCCTTATGCCCACAAGGAAGGGCCTGACCACCGCTGGGTAGAATACGAGGGGAGGATACCGTATCCCCGTCCTGGAACGGTGTGTTGTTCACCACACAGAGGAACACAGAAACAAAAAGCTAAAACACTTTAACACTCCCAACTATAGATTTTTTCACAAATTAGATAAAATCCTTAGTTTTCTTTATAATGACCAAAAAGTAAACATGACCTCATTTAAAAGTGTGCTTTTGCAGATCCAAGGGTGAAATGTCCAAGATGCTGTAGGGCATGCTCACATCTGCACACCTCATTATGTATGACACAACATTGACTTCGGTGGGGTTACTCAAGATGTTAATCAGATTCTCATTTCATTTTGTTTAAAAAATGCAATCAAGGCAGGGAGCGGGAGGTATGGAGGATTTGGTGTAAACTTCAGGTGTACAGCTGAGTGAGCTATCGTATATACAGAAAGAGAGGGCAGGAGTGCCACAGATGTTCCACATGTGGTTTTCTACCTGCAGTTCTTAATTTGACCACTAGAAGGAGACACACACCAACAAATTGTCAGGCATAATCCACTTAGGAGTTGAAAAGTTGAAAAGGAATATAATATGGTAATCACTGTCAGGGAGTAAAATTATCATGCGAACAAGACTAACATTTTTTTTTTCCCCTTAGTGTCCGAGCAAGACGTATGATCCAAGGATCAAGACCACCAAAGACTTCCCAGATGAGGTTGTCAGCTTCATTCGATTCCACCCTCTGATGTATCGCTCTGTTTACCCTCTGACTGGCCGGCCGGTGTTCACACGTGTTCGAGTGGACTACACACTGACTCACATTGTGGTGGACAGAGTTATGGCAGATGATGGACAGTATGAGGTCATGTTCCTGGGAACAGGTGAGACACGCACATCATCTCCTCCCATTTGTCTCTGCAAAGTCTATAGTTGACCAGCAGAGGGCAGTAGATGACTTTCAGTTGTCCTCAACCTTAAACAGATTTAACTGATGGTGATTTGGTTTTGTTAATGGGAAACTGAAGGAATGTAAAGTCTCAGCACTGATTCATTTGTACATTTTATCGTGTATTTTGCAACAGAAATTGTCAAATAGTCTGAGGATGGTCTTTTGTTGGAGATTAGTCACTTTTGAACAAAAAATACATGTCAAGGTTTCCTTGATTTCACTCCTTCTTCATAGATGCCGGCTCAATTCTGAAGGTAGTGAGCATCACTCAAGAGAACTGGTCAACAGAAGAAGTGGTCCTTGAAGAGCTTCAAGTGTTCCAGGTTTGGTTCACAACCACAAATACGCAATTTTTTAATTTGCTGCAAGTTTTGCTTCCTGAAAGATACTAACTCTTCTGCTGCTGTTGGTGGGACAGCTGACTCATCAAGTGGTGAAATATCCATCATGTCTTTGTTACACAAACTCTGCAGTGCTGATAGACTTTCTGAGCTATTAATCAACAAACCCAGCTGTTGTTTTGTTTCAAACAGAGCTCCAGCAATCTATGTTTATTTAGGTGTTAAAGCTGACTGGGTTTGTTTTACTTTTTTCAGGTTCCCACTCCCATCCTCAGTCTGGAGTTGTCCTCTAAACAGGTTTGTTCTCATTCTCCTCTATTTTGTCCAGCCACTAGTTCTGCATATCTTCTCGGCTCTCTGCCTTCATACATGCTACATGCATTCAGTCATGTCATGTGCACATACCTGATCAGGCACAAGACGTATAGTTTGTTTCCACCGTTCGCTCATGTATTCAATCTTCCTTTCTGTCTTGAGCCTTCCCTATTTTCTTGCAGCTCTCTCACCCGTCTGCCTCATTATCTAAGGGTCAGCAGTGTCAGTAGACACTTCAACCCCAATCACAGCTTCCATTAATCTACAGCAGTATTTGACCTGTGTATGCGTCTATGTGCTGGTGTTTTCAGGCGAGTCAGAGCAGATCAGCAGAGTCACGTTTGTGAAAAAATTCTTTCACTCTCTTCTGAGAAATCCTTAAATGTCTGCGATTTGTTTCAGGTGCCATTTTGACATTTTGACATTTTAAAGGAAGGAATATTGGATGGATATTGCCTTGACCTTCGGGTATTCTTGAGCATAATTTCACAGTCGGGACTTAAAAAGGACATTTTGATGGATGAAGACTGGAAAAAGTCACGAAAACTCTAATTTTCTTTTTCCGAAGTATTGAAAGAGTTTAAGCTTTTGTCAGAACTAACTAATTAATCATAAAATAGAGTGATATGTCCTCTCTGGATGATGTATGGTTTTGTGCTGTTTCTGTTGTACTGTATATGTAACATATTTTACCATATTTGTGCACCTCTAAGCAAATGTGTTTCAGCTATGATTGATAAACTTGAATGTTAATCTGATTTCTATACCTCTGGTGGTACCTCTCCTGTACCACTGTTGTGTTTCACTACAGCAACAGCTCTACGTGGGTTCAAGTGAGGGTCTGGCCCAAGTTTCCCTCAGCAGATGTCACCTGTATGGCCAGGCCTGTTCTGAATGCTGCCTGGCACGAGATCCCTATTGCGCCTGGGATGGACACATGTGCTCACGATATGTCCCTGCATCTAAGAGGTATAGAAAGAGGATATAGGAAATGCACTTATAAAGCACTCTGTCATCTTAACATTTCTTAGAGCGTGTGTATTCACCCACGCACCAGTAGCGTCAGAGTTGCCATGCAAAGCACTTGCCAGCCAACAGGAGCAACTTAGGTTTCACTGTCTTGCCCAAGGACACTTTGAAAGGAGGAGGTGGGGACTGAAATGTCAACCCTGCAATTTGTGGACAACCCGCTTTACCGCCTGAGCCACAGTCGCCCACATGACACTTGTATTCGTTTTGGAGTTTTGAAATATTTCATTGTGGCATAGCGTGATTTACAGCAATAAACCGGAAAAAAGTGTCATTCAAAAAACAACAACAAAAAAACAACATAAACTGCTTAAAACAGGCTTGTCTTGTGCCCTGGTTTTCCATAGTGTGTTTCTATGTATGTGTTTCCAAGGCTGGTTCTTTATTCTCGGCCTGTCAAGAGTTCATAGTTCCTGCTAAATGTATGGTCTGTTTTGGTTCACGTCTACAGCATTTTATAATGCCGACGGGTACTCTTTCCTTTGAGGCGATGATAAGAGATGCTGTTCTTCAGCTGATTAATGCAACTGTCATTCAACACCTCCGGAGTACAAGTCCTTGAGGTGCAAATGCATCTGTGTGTTGTTGTTCTGTGCTTTTGTTTGTGTGCTCGCTTGCACGAATCTCAGCTCTACAGAATCCATACCCTACAGCTAAGGATCATACTGCCATATTATTGGCCGGCGGGGATGCTGTTATGGTTTGTGCAATAGCGGAGGCCTCGCTTTTAGTCTGCAGGGCTCTTTGAAAGCAGCATCTTCACAGTGTCAGTCAATGTAAGCTACAGATGTCCCATCACACAGGACTAACAGGAAGAGGAGGAAGAAATCAATACAAACTGAAGGAGCCCAAATGAGCAACACCAAATCAGAGGCCAAAGAATCTTTACTCTTTCACTCTTTTTTATGATGCTTTCTATAACGTTTATGTAGATATTTGAAGCATTTTAGCAACAGAGAAATGTAAAGGTGAATACATTTTAGAATAGATATTTATTGTAGTCAGTAATGGACATAATAATCTGAGAGGTTTTATAGTCCATTTATGTGCAAACATGTGAGTCAACCAGAGAAACACACTGACAGTCAGAGGAAATATTAAATCACATTTTTCTGTGTTTTCACCTAATTGGATTGTTATAGTGGAAAAAGACGAGGAAGAGGAGCAGGGGAATGGCATGTAGTAAAGGTTCGGGCCAGCTGGGAATTGAACTGAGGACTCGCGGCCTTAAGGCATTTGCACTTATGTGTGTATGTGCCTTTAAATCTCATTTAATTGTTGTAAAAAAAATAGTTACTGGAAGTAATAGTCAGACACATTCTTCACATATTTACGACAACAATTCTACTTTTTTAGTACATGCAAATTTGACATTTTAGAAAACATGCACTTGAGATGCGTGAAAGGTGTACCTTTTAATAGCTTTTTTTGCTTGACTGATTTGCTAAATTGAAAATTGATGCAGAATGAAGCATAGAAAACAGGTTAGAATGATATTTTCTATTAGAAAATGCTGACATGTATGTATTTTTTCCAGTAAATATGAGGTGCGAGTTAATAATGTTGATATTTAATTTTACATAATTTCACATAAGCTTTTACTCAAATGTCTAAAAGTTGCTGATATGATATTACTGAAGCCAACATTCTTATTCCTAAATAAAATCCTAAATTCCAACTTAACAAATCAGAAAAATCTTGGTGACAATTCAATAACTTAATAATCAATGTATCTAGTATTGGAGGCTGAGGTTATGAATACAGATGACCTTGTTAAGACGACTATGAATGGTCAGTATTGTCTTTATCTTATGTGTTCAATAACATGTTTCTTGACACTGAAAGCATCTGAAATAAATATTCAAAAATAGTCTCAAAACCCTGGATGTGAATGTGTAAGTGCTGTTATTCTTAATCCTTAATCATTGTGTGCTTGTTTTTTTAGGCGTGCCAGAAGACAGGATATCAAGAATGGAGATCCTGCCATTCAGTGCTGGGACACAGAAGACAGTATGTACAGTTTGTTGTCCTAAAAGGCTCATCCTGTGTCTGTCTTTCTAAGAAAGTCTTCCAACACTTCCAGTGAACAGTGCAGCACTGTGCAAGAAAAAAAATTAAATTAAGAAGTTTATATTCTTGCAATAATCAGTTAGGCGGCTAATCTGTCCTAAATTCAATCTGCAGCATGACAACGAACCCAAGCTCACAGTCAGAGTCATAAAGAACTGCAGCCGAGTGACAAATGAAAGGAAAAACCAACACAAAGGATTCTTATAAGGTTTTGGGCCATTTCGTGCTGCTGAAGCAGCTTCAATACGCCATTAATTCCATAAGTCTCGGTAACTCTACTGGAAGGATGAACATCATTCTTCCAAAAGACATTCTCTTATTTGATGTTTTTTTTTAAAGATTTATTTTTGGTCTTTTATGCCTTTATTGGATAGGACAGTGGATAGAGTTGGAAATGGGAGAGAGTGGCGAAGGACATGCGGTAAACGCCCGAGGTCAGAATCGAACCCGGGACACCCGCTATTCCTCTGCACTTGGGTCACGCGACATAACAATTAGGCTATCGAGGCGCCCCTTATTTGGTGTTTTGATGATGGTGGTGGAGAGCGCTATCAGGCATGTTCAGGTGTTCAGTTAGGTTAAGATCTGGTGACTGTGAAGGTTAGAGAATATGATTAACCCCACCACAGCCTCACTCCCATCAATGTTTCATCATAGCATAAAGGTGATCACTCAGAAAAACTTTACATTGATTTCCAGTGACCCTTCTCTCTAAGGGGACAAGTGGACCCAAATCGTGCTGGCAAAATGCCCCCATCAACATAACAGAGCCACCAGGTTCCATCAGTGTAGGGGTCAAGGGATCAGGTTTTTCCTTTCACTTGTCATCTGCATCATCAGTGACAAGAAAGATAAGAATGTCCTGCAACAGATAGAATGTCCCATCAGTGCAATGATGTCCAAATCATAGAGTAATTCTGCATGAAGACACACCTGAGAGGATCTAAATACACAGAAGAGCTGCGGGAAGGTCTCCAAAATTCTTGGAACAACCTACCTGTCAAGTGCCTTGAAAAACTGTGTGCAAGTGTACTTAAGAGAATTTGTGCTATTTGGCAAGTTTCAAGCTATCCTCTTTTCAGTGCATAAAATCTTTGCACAGTATTATATGAACATCAGTTACCCAGTTACTGTGTGAAACCTGCATGACAAGTGTTTTTTTGGAACAAGAGAAAAGATTCTTGGTATATGACAGTTGTGTTTTCTTCAGGTCTTGGTGGAGGACGTGTGGAGGAGAGAGTTCTCTTTGGAGTGCAGAGCAACTCCACCTTCCTTGAGTGCATCCCCAAATCCCAGCAGGCTCAGATTCGGTGGTACAAACAAAGACCTGGATCCGATCGCAGGGAGGAGGTCAGAGAGTGTACTCGTCTGCACACATGTTCACACACAACACCTAAACACCGAAACACAAATCATCCTTTCTCTTCTTTCCTTCTCTTTTACTCTGTCTTGCTAAAATCTGAAGGTGGAAAACATTTTTGTTGTTGCACCTGAGGGGTAAAACGTTTTCACGCCAGGTCAAGAAGCAGAGGAGTTACAGAGGCAAAGACAGACTTTTTACATAACTACTTCCCAGTATTCAAAAACATCATGCTTCACTTCAGCCTCACCGGCTCTGAGGTTCGAGTCTTGAACTCTTTAACAACTGTTTGTGCCACAAATCACATCGCTGCAGCACATGCTAATGTTTATGAGTGTCCAGAGCTTTCTAAAGACGTTTTTCAGCTCCTCTGTCTGTGAGGAAGGTGAGGAATGACTTAAACCAGACTCTCCCTTGGGGTTGGGGATGGGACATCATCTATCTTACGTGAAAGATGGAGAAAAAGGAGCATGAGTTACAATTTACCCTGCATTTAACCTTATTGAGTAACATTAGTGTTCATGTTGTAGAACTACGTTTGTTTTTGGCCAAGTATGGATGAGTCAAGGGAGACTGTGCATTCTCTTAATGTGCTTTGTCAGGATAGAAAAATGCAGTGGTGGATCAGAGGACAATATGCTCAGAACACAAACAGAAACTGCAGAAAATACTGCCATTGCACACACAATTAGTTAAAATGACACTAACAGCTGAGTTTCATGCTACTGCAAAGTCATTAAAACAATTTCAGTCATGCTAGAAGTCTTGGAGACAATAGGTTGGACAGAGAAGACGTACAGAGACAGAGAGGTAATGCGTTTGTATTTGAAGTGTAGAAAGGAACTCATTGATGATGACACTTGTCTCCTGAATGAGACAACAGAGACGTGCTTACTCAGCACCTCAGTGTCTTCCCCTCCCCTCCCCTATCCAAACACACAAACCATCCTACACCCACAGCGAGTGACCCTCTCACTGCTCATCCCACTCACTGCTCATCCCACTCGCCACTTCCCCACTATACTAATTTACTCCCACCACAGTCCCCTTGTCCTCGGTCTCAGGGCCGAATGTAAGCACACTGACAGGTGCAGAGGCCACTAAAGACCCATGTGTTCCTTTATAGGCTTTCACAGCAGCGAGCCCTGTGTTTTTTCGCCTGTGTGTGCATGTGTGTGTGTGTGTTTCTTTATGAACCCCGACAGCGGAAATCATAACAGAGCACTCCCTAGGGACAGCCATGTGTTTTGGGGTAATGAACACAATGGGGTGTTTTCTGTGTTTGTGTGTCTAGGCATGCAATGATATGTGACCTATTGTACTCTAGACAAAGTGATGAAGGAGTGAATGCAGGAGTTCTTCCTCCCTCAGGACTGTCATGCGATAGACACAGAAGCTAAACAAATATGGTGGATTAGATGGAAGTTTGTTGGTCTGGATAAGTGTCCAAGAGGTTTGATTGATTGGAATATGCAAATAAATTCATTTCAAGGTGACTGAAATTTTATCTCATAGTCTTCTCTGCCAAAGAAAAGGTAGGAAGAACCACCATCTGGACATACTGGCAGCTTAGTGCATTTTTTTCATCTTTGTGATCCATTATCTAAATAATAGTGCAGACTCAGGCTGGGCAGGACAGCAAAAACTTTTATAAAAGCCTGTCATCCTGACAAATGGTAATCATTATGTAAAACTTAAAACTGCTGGTTTGGTGTTTGAAAATTTAGAAAATGAAAAAACAAACCAGACAGATCATCAGGTTTCAGACAATGTATTAAGGGCTACACGTTTACGCTACACGCTTTATAGTTTAACGGCCATTAAATGAATAAATAAATTAAATTCTTTGGCAGGGCACGTAGGAAACACCTCAAATGTTTGTAGATGGAATACCCAGGACAAAAGGAGAGTGAATTATTATACTTGGCCTAAACTGCCTGACATTTAATTAACATTCAATGAACGTCCCACAATCACAGTTTTCCAGCTGAACTGGAGAAATACTTAATAGTTTCACATAAATATTGTTTAACTCTGATTAGGCCAAGTCTATACTTTCTTTCTATTTCTATTTTTCATGTCACATAACATGCAGTTATACATTTTTTTGAAAAGTGCTAGTTCTGTTTTTGCTGCTTTCTTCCTTGGTATGTGGTGAATATGCACATTTACAGTCAGTATGAGACGGAGCAACAGCAACACAGCTGACAGCGAACACAAAGTGAAGGAGATCAAGTCAAAAACACGTAGCTGGAGGTCAGAGAAACACACCCTGAGTGAATTTTTTCAGGTGTTGGAAGACTTCGTGTAGTTGTGTGGGCGTCTTTGTTTGAACTGTGTAGCACAGCATGTTTTTCAGTGTCTTTATCTGAGCCTTACTCCTTAGAAGATGTGCATATACTATTGTTATGTGCAGGGATATGAGATGATATCTGCATTGATCAGTAAAGGTTTTAAAATGAAATATTGGTATCGGCCCAAAATTAATATTGACAAGCATTATATGCCAATCAGGCTAAAGGTTTACAGTTTTGTTTGAAAATGTTACACACAAAAAGTATTATTATTTTTTTCAAAAAGCATTACATTATACACTGATCAGATCTGCCTAATATTGTGTTGGTCCCCCTTATGTGGTCAAAAATTCTCTGAACCATTGGGCATGGACAAGAGGACCTCTCAGGGTGTCCTATGGGGTCTGGCACCAGGATGTTGGCAGTGGATCCTTTGGGTACTCTGGGTT
>OMNN01082174.1:5029-17821 GCA_900302755.1 Chromis chromis | reverse complement strand
TTCTTTCATATTATTATATATTTTTTGGTTGTCTTTTCTGTCAATTTGTAAATTAATACTTTGATTTTACCAGATACCAATGATTTTTTCCCAAAAAGTAAAGTTTTTAAAAAAGTACATTTTATACAGTGTAGTTAAAAGAAAATAAGCTATAAAAAAAGATTAAAAATGAATAAATAGCCAGTGCAAAGAACATATATTTTCACATAAAACTGAGATATTTGGAGGATTTTTAAAATTGAGAATAACATTTTGCATTACCTCAAAGTTTGCAGTTTAATATACAACATAGGATTGTCCATGTCACTTATATGCTTAAAACTGAACCTCAAAATTATTGTTTAACTGGAGAATTTTCGTCTCACCAGGTGTTGCAGCAGTGACCTTGCTGTCTTCACCAGAGCAGCTCTTTGATGCATCATCCCTGGATGAAGCAGCTCTGAAGTTCTGATACACTGAGATTTCAGGTTCTTCTTCATGGAAAACCATCTCCATATTTAGTTCGTGGACAGCTGTTGGTGATGTCTTCAAATGGTGCTGGTCTGAGATGTGATTCTCCTTTTATAGTTTTCGATACCTGACACACTTGTTGTTCCTATTTTTCAGTAAGTCATCTTTTACACAGCCAGCACTGTAAACCCCAATTAGTTCAACTTACTTAGAAGAAACATGCAAACCGATTGCCTTGAAAAAAAAAACAGTAAAGTGGAATCTCAATTGTTTGTTGTACCTACAAATAGTTAAATATTTTTTTCAAGGCAATCGGTTTGCATGCTTCTTCTAAGTAAGGGGACCTAATTGGGGTTTACAGTGAGCTAACTAAAGTAAAGTGTCTCATTTGATCACATAAAAAATAAACACTGAAAAAAATTAATTTCCCAATCTTCATAGTAATAACAAGTGGATTTTCCTTTTGTTAGGAGGTGCTTATAAGCCCTCTCTTAACTCTGTAAGTGCATATTTCAGTTCTGGATGGTACAATTTAGCAAAAATTGAAAAACTGGTATCAAAGACTAATTTCTTCTTGCACGACTGCATAAAGAAGACACAATCCTGTCTGAAAATAAATCCTTTTAGTATTAACTCCACAGTATCCAAACTGGCATCGAAACTCAGCTCTCAAATTAGTCAAGTCAAATGTATTTTTATAAATCACAATTAAAAGTTCAACCAAAGTGCTGTACAATTAAAATAGCAAGATACAAGACCCAATAAAATGAAATGAATAAAATATACATTTGAATAAAAACACAATAAAAAAAAAATACAAGATGAAAGTTACAACACAATAAGAGGTGAAGTCAGAGTGTGAAGCTCTACTGGAATCAAATCAAAATTTTCTAAATGTAAAGGGAGACTGTTCCAGAGATTAGGAGTAGCTCTGTCTTATTCTCATTTAAATTAAGAGAGTTTAAATCCATTCAAGTATCAATATATTTTAGGGCTACATTGAGTCTACTTTTTATTTGTATGAGCAAGTTCTTTAATTTAAATGAACTAATTTATTAACTGTGCGCTGATTTTGAACTGTGCTCATATATCTTCTGGGGACAGTGAAGTGAAACCCTTGTTATTGGACTCCTCTTTATTTGTGTGTAAGGCTCTATGCACTTTAGGGCACATTTTTCATTTCACTGTTTGCAGTCGGTCTTTCTCTTTAGCCAAATTAATCGGTCTCTATTTGATCTTTCTCTCTTGTCAGTTTGCTATGACTGGTCTCTAATGGTATTGTCACTGGTCTATAATGGATCTCTTTTATTAGGCAGGTTGTTGCAACAAGTCTGTTACAGGTTACTGTAGAAACAATTACAGTGATAAACTTTCTGAGGATATCCAAAAAATGATTGATGATCTTCAGTTTGTTCTTAAGGTGCCTGAAAATCTGCAGTTTGCTTCTGAAATCATTCTGATCTGTGCAGAGTTGCACTGTTTGAAAGAGGCAATCGCTTCCTGTTCACACATGTAATTCTCTACTGAACAGGAAACTGAGAGCTGAAGTATTTTAGGACAACCACCTTTACTCATCTGACCTGTATGTTGCACCTGCATGAGCGTTCTTTCAGTTACTTTAGATGCAATCATGAACAAAAGTTTACATTTGTAAAGCCCATATGTATCATTGCAGTCTTGAGTTTCCAATGACTCCTATAACTCATTATCATTTAAACACATGCGCTGTTCTTTTATAGATTTATTATAGGTCATAGGAGGTTATAGGAAATATGACAAAATTTGCTGGGTCAAAAATATACATACAGCTACTTGAATGATCAGTTTTGGTGATGTAATCAGATTTTCTTAGTGGTATGGCCTCTTTCATTCTTCTGAGGTATTACGATTGACTACAGCTGCTGACTCTTATTAGGTGATTAAAACAGGGTCTATTTAATCCACTCATTAGACTCAGCCACAATCGCTACAGTGAGAAAGTCTGAGGAGCTCAGCAAAAATCTGAAAAAGCAAATCATTGACTTGAACAACTCAGAAGAGTCACTTGAAGCCATTTCAAAGCAGCTACAGATCCCAAAATCATCTGTGCAAAAAAATGTTTTGTCAGTATAAGTGCATGGTGCAGTTGTGTCACTGCCATGATCAGGAAGAATATATATATACATCACCTGCTGCTGAGAGACAATTGGTCAGGATGGTCAAGAGTCAACCAGGAATCACTACAAAGCAGGTGAATGAATTAGAAGCTGCTGGACACTGGTGTTGTGTCCAAAGTTTTACATTGTCATGAGCTGAGAGGCTGCAGTGCAGGAAGGAAGCTCTTCCTCTAGAAGTAACACCTTAAAGCTCAACTTAAGTTTGTTGCTGATCACATGAACAAAAAAATGCCTTCTGGAGAAAAGTTCAGCGGTCAGATGAAGCAGAAATTGAGCTATTTGACGACAATGACCAGAAATATGTTTGGAGGAGAGACGGTGTGGATTTAAACCCCAAGAACACCAAACCTACTGTCAAGCATGATAGTGATGGTATGATTCTCTGGGGCAAAGAAAATGGAACAATGAAGGAGGAGGATTACTTCCACATTCTTTAGGGAAAACTAAAATCATCAGCCTCCAGTCATCAGTCTTGGATGCAGTTGGGTGTTCCAATAAGACAATTACCCACAACACACACATGAAAAGTGGTCAAGAAGTGGTTAAATCAGGCTAGAATTAAGACAGGTGTCCTGAAAGTCCTGACTTAAACCCCATCAAGAAACTGGACCATGTAAAACAAACAAGATTGTGTCAGAAAGACTGTCAGTTGAACGGCACCAATTCTGTCAAGAGGAGTGTTCAAAGATACAACGAGAAGCTTATAGACGGCTACCAAAAGTACCTAGTTGAGGTAAAAATGGCCACGGGAACAAATATTAGCATTGCTGAATGTATATTTTTGAGCAAGCAGGTTTTGTCATATTCCCATTACCTCTAATAAATCTATGAAAGAACCAAAATGCACGTTTGTTAGTTAGTCATTGGAAACTCCAGACTGCCATGATATACATGGTCTTTACAAGTGTATGGAAACTTTTGTTCACCACTGTATGTTGCAAGATGCGAAGACCAGTTAGGAGCTGATTTGTGCTGCAAATTTTCATTTGATTTGAGTGGTTTTGATGCACACATAGTGTACTTGGTTGTAACAAAGATAACTTAGCTGAAATAACAGTAAGTTGCCAATGATTTCAACAAGTGCCCAATCAGGACCTAAAGCAGAGTTTCTGCTCTTCCTGGTTTTTTTCGCCTTCTATCTAGATCTTTGCTTGTGTTGTTCTTTCTCAGATGTACATCGCTTTGGAGAAAAGCGTCTGCCAAATGAAATTGTAACATTGTAACATTGTAAGTGCTTTTGCAGTCTTGGTTAACTATTAACTTCCTTTATATGTAATAAATATTGTAGACGTTGGCAGCCACATACCAGGGGGCACTACAAAGACGCACTAATATTTCCTAAAGCTCACCTGGATCTAGAGTTGGTTAATTTCCTGCATTTCTTTACAGCAAGACAAGAGCACTGTTACACGATTGTAAATTTAAAAAATTTTACGACACATTCAGAACAAGTTGATTGGACTAAACTGTGGATCGCCATCAAACTCAAACTCAGCCACCAAATCATTGTGTATTTACTCTTCATTTTGCACATGTTTACATAATAGTTATCACAGAGCTTTTTCCATTTTTTTTTGTCCTTCATACAAGACCTATATTACTATATTACATATACCATACCATACCATATGTCTCATAACTGTCCTTATGATCTTCCTCCTCAGTCAACTTCTGACTTTTTCCCGTTCGGTGCTTGAACCATCTTTAGTTGGATGCTCCTAAAGACTCATCTCAGACGTTGTTAAGGAAATTTAACAATTTCTGTAATGAATCTTTCTCTTTGACCAGATTGTTGGACTGGTCTGTAACTGGTCTTTCTAACCAGATTGTTGGACTGGTCTGTAACTGTTTTTTCTAACCAGACTGTTGTAACTGGTCTGTAACTGGTCTTTCTCTTTAGCCAGATTGTTGTAACTGGTCTGTAACTGGTCTTTCTCTTTAGCCAGATTGTTGTAACTGGTCTGTAACTGGTCTTTCTCACTAACCACATTGTTGTAACTGGTCTGTAACTGGTCTTTCTCTTTAGCCAGATTGTTGTAACTGGTCTGTAACTGGTCTTTCTCACTAACCAGATAGTTGTAACTGGTCTGTAACTGGATTTTCTCCCTGATGAGGTTGCTGTAACTGGTCTGTAACTGGTCTATTTCTTTGCTCAGGTTGTTGTTACCAGTCTGTAACAGAGTCATCTCCGTTGCCCATTCAGAGTTGCTCTTGGTAACTGCGTTTGACACATAAAGAAACAAGTAAAGAAACACTGCCAACTACTATTTTCTCCGTGGTGATTAATCAGCATGCAAACACAATACTCACATAGGACAGCCAGAGTAATGACTCCAACCAGGAGGAGAAGACACAGCACACCCAGAGACACTGCAGAAGCTCTACTGGAACTCTTCTTTACATCTCCGGCAACTGTCAAATCAATTTTATTTGTCAAATCAAATCAAACCAGCCTTTGTATTTATATAAACACATTACAGACAGTTAGCTGATGTTCAAAGTGAGAATAAAAGCCAATGCTTGTTCATTACCTGTTTGTGCCATTTCAGTTTGGGTCCGCTTTGGTTCCAGATTGTGAATCAACGCATTTTCATAAATATTTTCTGAACGCATTGCCTCCATTGTCGTCTTGCTGCAATTTTCTGAAGGTCCCTCAACATTAGCATAGATATCAGACATCTCATACATGATGTTCAGCTCCAGTGATGTGTGCGTTCGCTCTTGAAGTGTCTGCAGGCATCAAATTCCGCAGAATGCTTCTGAAATTATGAGTTAACACCTTTAAAATGAGACCGTCACTTTTCTATTCATACGTGCAACTCTGCACAACAGGAAACCGAGGACTTTTTAGGGGAACCACCTTGACCTGACCTGCATGGTACAGCAGCACAAAAAGTTGAGCAAACATCGGACTTATAGCGTATACCTGTATGCATTTTATAGTGGCGCTCGAAAGTTTGTGAACCATCTAAAAATGTCTATATTTCTGCAAATTTCTGCAAGTCCCAAAAATTGACAAAGACAACCCAGTTAAAAAATAGGAGACAAGCTATTACACTTGGCCAGTTATTTATTGAGGAAAATAGTCCAATACAACACATTTTTGAGTGGCAAAATCTTTGCGTTCAATATCTGATGTGACCCTCTTGTATAGTAATAACTGTGTTGATTAGTCCTGCACATCAACTCGGAGGGATTTAAGCCCATCCTTCCAAGTTGTTGAGTTTTCTTGCATCAACCAGTCTTTTTATGTCCTTCCACAATATCTCTATTGGATTAATTTCAGGACTTTGACTCGGCCATTTCATAACCTTCCATGTATTTTTATTTAACCATCGTTCATTTGAATCGCTCCTGACTGAACTGCAGGTAATTTTCACACAAGAGGTGATGTCAGGAAACCCAGAAAGAAGACACAAAACCACAGACCACACCAGTGACCTAAATCAAGTTTATTTACGAGAACAGAAAATACACAGAATCAATCAATCAATCAGACTTTATTTATATAGCACTTTTCATACAAATACAATGCAACACAAAGTGCTTCACAAAAATAAAAATGCAAAATTAAATAGTACAAACAACCCCCAACCCTACCACCTTTGTTTTCTCCAGGCCAATCTGTGGAGCAATGTTTGAAGGGCCATAACTTGAGAAAAAAAATGTAGCTGACATTTTGCAGGCTTACTGATGTGTACATAGACAGACAATAAGACATCAGATATTGATATTATCTGCAACAACGTGTCAGAGACAGACTAGCTGAGAAAATCGGCTGGTAAGTGTGAGGATGAAACTCGTCATACTAAAGTCCAAGTCTTTGGCAAAATTGCATATCATATACAATATACACCGATCAGGCATAACATTATGACCACCTGCCTAATATTGTGTTGGTCCCCAGTATGTCGTCAAAAATGCTCTTGGAGGTCAACTCAACATCTTCGGCGATTGTCATGTTCCTCAAGATGTTCCTGATTGTTTGATGTTTTTACCATGTGGTGGGGTGCATTTTCCTGCGGGGGTAGGCCAGTGACATTTGGGATTTCCATTTGCATGAGGGAGTGTGCTTGTTCTAGGTGTCTAAGTCTCATCAACACGCATGGCAAAATCCAAGGTTTTCCAGCAGAACACCACATAGTACCAATATGATCAATGTTATTCACTTCACCTGTCAGTGGTCATAATGTTGTGGCTGATCGGTGTATATAGCATTTGCACAGAAGATATTTCCATGAAGAGAAAGGCTGAATGTGAGTATAAACACCAAATCATTGTTTCCTTGTCCCTGTATGCTGATTCATGTGGACTTTGAATGTACACAACAGACGTACACATGGTTCCACAATATGCATGCTGGAGTTATACATGAAAAAACACACACAGGGCTCCTCTGAAAAGTTGTGACTTTGCACTTTTTGCAGGATATAGCAGGCAGTTACAGGTTGGGCTGTAGCAGCGTGTCTCTGATTATTTCTGAGGTGTGGGAAAAAGCCTGCAGCTTGTGCTGTGATTGTTGCCTTCCAGTCGCAAACACTGTGGTCAGACATGGTGGTTGGATTTATGAAGAAATAGGAACTTCCCTCTTTGTTTGAGTGCCATCAGTGGAAGGAATGCACAAATCAAAGCACCCACAACATCCGACAGTGACTACTTTAATTACAACTCTTGTGATGATACATTATAAAGGTATGAATCTCCTCCTAGAAAACACACATTTGTTTTCATGGGCGTCTGCAGCCTCAGGAAGATGATTTAAGACTCTTGAAGGCGACACAGAAAGCATGAATTGTCTTTTTTTTGTTTTTGTTTATCCTAACATAATTTAGCAAAAAAGTTATCAAAAACATTGTCGCTTAACAGAATTTATTGATCAAATCAGGTTTGAGCTAGTTTCTGTGATGGATTCGTTTTCCTCTTGATGGTTGTGCTTAAAAAGCTCTTGATTTTAGGATCTCAGTCATAAATACCAGGGGTCGGCCAACCTTTTTTCAGAGCTGATACTGATTGATAGCAATCATAGAGATCTGTAGTCGTTATTTGGAACTGATGTACATTTGCAAGAAAATGATTGCCTTAAGATGCAAATTTTAACGCAGAATTCAGTTGAAATGCCCTTGTTTATTTATGCTTTGCATATTTTTGATTAAAAGACACCTTTTCAACATTTACTCTTCAGTGTTTATTTGCTATTATTCATGAAGTTAAACTAATCAGACAGTGTTGTGGAAGGACTTTGCTCGAAAACAGAGTGGAAGCTACAGATAGCGAAAGGAATCATATTTTTGTATTGACTTATTTAGTTGAAAATTGGCTTAAAAATTATACAGAAATGCAGAATATCAGATCCCATAATCGGGTCGACCCCTAAAAAAAAAACTGACTTTTGCACATATGGATGCATCTGATCTGGATTTTTTCTGCAAGATTGTAATTGTAGCTGTGCTGAAAATGTCATATCTGAACCGTGAGGAAGTGCAAATACACCACTAGACTGCTAATTAGGTCCAGAAGAGTTTTAAAACAAATCCCTTTAGAGTATTGTTTAATAATCGTAAATCTGTATAAAAAAAGGCACTGATAATTGGAAAAATATTGAATATCTGATCTGATAATCCACCAAACCCTCAGTGGGTCGAACCCTCAAAACAAACTTGACTTCTGCACATGTGGATGCATCTGATCTGGATTTTTTCTGCAAGATTCTAATTGTAGCTGTACTAAAAATGTCATATCTGAACAGTGAGGAAGTGCAAATACACCACTAGACTGCTAAACAGGTCAAGAAGAGTTTAAAACAAGTTCCTTTAGAGTATCGGTAAAACAAAAATGATACAGATAATAGGAAAAATGCTGAATATCAGATCTGATAATCGACCAAACCCTTAATGGGTTGACCCCTAATAAAAGCCCGACTTTTGCACTTGGATGCATCTGATCTGGATTTTTTCTGCAAGACTCCATTGTAGATGTGCTGAAAATGTCATATCTGAACAGTTTGGATGTGCAAATACACCACCGGACTACTAATCAGATCAAATCCCACTTTATTGTCGTTGTGCCAGACATACAGCCGTAGTGTTAGCAGAAGGTAATTGGGGGTTTCCAAGGGATCTCCTCGTGCAATAGCAAACCTTTTAGAGTAATTTTAGTATTTTCTTTTAGTTTTCACTTCATGTAGCTGCTGTTTCTGTGGTTGTGTATCATCAAAAACCTTCCACGGTCTAATGATAGATCCTTTCAAGTCCACTATGACACATTAAGAAGCTCATATCCCCAAGAGCAGCGGTGTGAGGTGTGTTATAATGAACAACAGAACAGATAGTGTTGGCCTCAACAGGCACTCTCTCGACACTTTACCTACCTGCATCCTCAAGCCTCGCAACATTTCCTTGATACAATTTGCACCTCGGGTCACGTGGTCCCGAGGGTATTCTGCGATCTGGTAGTGAAACGGGAGCCGGCGAGGCCTCCGGGGGTCACCGGATCCGTCGGCGGACTTGCGAGGAGGTAGTTGTCAGCGTTTTCCACTCCAGCTGTGCGAAATGGAGCCACCCTGATTTTCTGCCAGTCGGTCGGGAAAGCTGGCATGAAAAGGAGTCCCGGGGGGATCGGCTGACACGTCCTGCAGGCTTTCACGGAGCTGTCGCAGCGGTTCATGTCACACGACATTGCAGCCTCCGAGGAATGCCTCCGACCTCTTCAAGCATGCCGCACAAGAAGCCGGCGAGACCTTTGAAAGGCGCTGCTTTCCTCGAGTCATCTTCTGGGACGGATGTGTGAGAATTGGTGTTTAAATGTAGACATATTTTCTTTGTTTTTTCATTTTTCGTGCGTCGTTGGACTCGAATTCTGGCATTTATAACAGGCAAACAAGACTCTAACAGTTCCATTCGGATTTGCATAATGGCAGCATTATTCATGATTCTTTGTTTAGTGTCTGCTGCTGGAGTCAGCTCTTCTGTCTCTGCTTCTTTTTGCAGTTAAATGAAGGGCACTGAAGGCACTATCAACTCAGATGTTCTACTTTTCTAAATCATATATCTTGTGCTTGTTTCGTTTGCATCATTCGACAGCTCGACATCACATGAGGATATTTTCAGAACAGCAACAATGGAGTTGGATCACAAAAACCTCTTTGGATGGTAAAAAAAAAAGATTTTATTTGGTTTGGATTTCAAACCTGACCATTGTGCAGAAAGATTCAGCAGTCCTGGAGGGAAAACCTGCTGCAGAAAAAAACATAAACAGATGTGCGCAACTAAACCGGCGCCGGGGTTTAGAATAAGAAGGCATTGTTTGAAATTGTGGAAACTATAACAAACCGTAAAATAGGTTGGGAGAAAAGCCTCAAGTGAAATGCTACCTCAAAAAGCTGCAACTTATGCTCTTATACAGGCAATAAAATGGATTTTCTGCACGAGGAATCTGCATGTTTTTAGTCAGGGTTCTATAATCCCTCAACACAGTTTATGTTTCAGCAGGAAAACAAGAACCAGGATTTGGTATTTTAAGATCAGCTCACTAGTCAAAGCTCGAGTTGGAGCTATGCAGAGCTCTGCAGAAATGTGTCTACCTGTTGCAGCTGCAAAACTATGTGGAACAACAGGAAAAATCTTGTTCGTGGTGTCGTTTGACCTTTTGCTTTTTGCCCCTGTTGCGGAAAAGACAGAAGTCATAGTGGAGTGCATTGTTCCTCATATCTAAACAACCCTTTACACTTTCCAGTTAGCATTTGACCTGTGAATAGCATCATCCCCCACAGGTGAAGTGCTGGTGGCTTCTGTGTTGGTTTACTTCCCATAATCCTTCACTTTGCATATGTATATAGTTACGCAAATGGACACCAACGAGGAACCATGAATCTGCCTTCACTCAGAGTACTTCTCAGCTCTTGAAATCGATTTTATAATGTCTTTTGTGGCTGTGAAATTTGAGAAAATAACCCAAGTTTTGTTGCTGGAATTGTCTCGGCTTGCAAACTCATAAAAGAACATTTGCATTGCACTTGTCTTTTGCTTTAATGCTTTTGCAAAGAGTTGATGCACTCCCCAACTGCTGGTTTGAACCATTTTCCACTCTCCACTTTACTGCCGTTCATATTGACTAATAAGTAAGTGGCTTTGTGCAGGATTTAAGCGAAGAGCCACATGTGCCTACAACATGTTGTGATTACATTTAGACATTTGCTGCACTGTCTCTGCCCACACGTAAACCGTATATAAATGATATAGGTTGCTCTAGTGTCTCCAGTCTTGCTGCCGTTTATGGAAATCTTTCATCATATGTGCATTCTCATGTGGTTTTCTCAGCGTCTCCAACGAGCCAAGCAGCACTCCGGCTAGGAATCAATTCAATATTGAGCATTTTGCAGATTATTTACTGATTGTTGATAAAATATATTAATTTAAAAATGCGCTACTCCTTCTATCTAGATCTTTGCTTGTGTTGTTCTTTCTCAGATGTACGTCGCTTTGGAGAAAAGCGTCTGCCAAATGAAATTCTAACATTGTAACATTGTACTGTGGCTCTAAGGCTGGAATCTCTTTCTATCTTTAACCACCACTCAGTGATCTTGAGCAATGTACCACCCATAGCTGATTACAGTTACCAATAATAGCCTATTGACACTGAAAAATACATGTATATGAACATAAAACATGAATAAACAAAGACTTTTCAACTAAATTCTGTGCTGAAATTAGTGTTATTCTAAATTTTGACTCAAAGATTTTCATTTTTTTTCTCCAAATGTATGTTAGTTCCAAATATCGTTTATTGATTTCCTTAATTAATACAAATCAGCCCTAAAAAAACATATCAGTTTTTAGTAAAACATAAATAAACAAAGGTATTTTAACAAACTTTTGTATTAGAGGTCATTCTACATTTTGACAGTACTACATTACTTTGCATTAATACTGCATATGTACTGGTATACCGGTTCCAAATATGGCCTATTGGTCTCCTTCATTACTAGTAATTGGTATCAGCCCTGGTAAAAACATATTGATCGACCTCTAATGGCAGCACAGCCAAACAGAGCACAGCCGGCCTTTAAAAAGCTGTTTTCATATAACTGATGAGGATGTGACCAGAGGTGCAACAAGCTGAAAGTTTCAAGCATAGACTATAGAAATATGATCATCCCACTGCATGTACATCTCAGCTAGAATCAGTTTATTCTTAGTAATCAGTTAATGTAGAGTTGGATCCATGTTGCCCACTAATAATGTAGACACAATAAATTATGTTTGTTCATGATATGCGGATAAAAATACCCACCGGTGGAATTTCCAAACATTTAGAGCTATACAAACGAATCCTTGTGACTATGATGCATTCACACACTGGGTTTAATAATAGCACAGCTTGCTTCCTGTTATGTAACGTAATGTGAATCCTTTAATAAGTGTTTACGGTCTTCTGCTGCTTGCTGACTGATTTCCAAACCTTACTATTTATATGAGCTGCTGTACACTGTAAAAAAAAAAGGAAGGTTTTTAAACAGTTTTTAACTCTATTTTTGGAGGTATTTATTATTATTTTACTGTTTTTCCCTATATTGTTAAATAACAGATACTATCTAGTAAAATCACTGAAAAAACATATTAAATAACATAAAAAACTGTAAATAATGCCCACATTAAATATATATATGAATTTTTACATGATGGTAATACATTATTTTTCATTTTACAACATTGGACAGTAAAAGTAGACTATTTGACTATATTTAAATCAGCAAACCTATCAATATTTTACATATATTTTGTGCTATTTGAAAGAAAAGTGATGTCCATTAAGGATTAAAATTTTAAAGATTTTTTTGTTATGATTGTTTTGTTAAATTACGGATAATATTTAGTAAAATCACAAAAAAGTATTAATTTACTTGTTAAATTTGCAACAAAAAAAAAGCTGTAAAAAGGGGGCAAAACTTTGAATAATGTCCCATTCAGATATCTGTATTTTTTTTAAAATCAATTTTAATTCATTCTTTTACATCATTTCACTGTAAAATGACACTATCTTTTACTGTGTTTAAATGTAAAATATAAATATTTTTGCTGTTAATCATCACAATTTCCTTGTTTTGTTAAATTACAGATAATATCGAATAAAATCACTGAAAAAAATATTAATTTACATGTTAACTGTGCAAAAAAGCTGTAAAAAAGGG